>JBBPMO010000066.1:0-68544 GCA_038090315.1 Xanthoconium stramineum
GTGAATGGTCCGCCGTTGAGGTCACGACCGCGTTCTATAAACGGGCGGTCATCGCTCAACAATTGGTACATTTCGCTGTGGTCGTGGTTCATTGCTATGGTTGACGAGGACTAGGTGAATTGCCTGACCGAAATATTCGTGGAACGTGCACTCGCTCGCGCCGCTGAATTAGATGATGCGTTGAAGAAGACCGGAAAAGTTGTTGGTCCACTTCATGGACTCCCTATATCCTTGAAGGACCAGATATGCATCAAAGGCCTAGAGACAACGATGGGTTACGTGTCTTGGATCGGAAAATACGCAGAAAAAAATGCAGTCCTGGTCGACATTTTAGAAGAGTGCGGCGCTGTTCCATTCGTAAGGACAAACGTACCACAAACGCTGATGGTAAGTCGGACGTATTCTGTCTCCAAACCCGTGACGCTCATTCGAATCCAGTGGCCTGAAACTTTCAACAACATTTTTGGCAGGACGACCAATCCCTATAACCGTTCGTTGACTTCTGGGGGCTCCTCTGGGGGAGAAGGCGCTTTGGTTGCTTTGAAAGGAAGCCCCTTGGGTGTCGGTTCTGACATTGGAGGGTACGTATCTCTTGAGACTTCGGACGAATCATAGGCCGATCTTCTCCCAGCTCCGTGCGGATTCCTGCCGCTTTCTGTGGCGTGTACGGGCTACGGCCCTCTTACGGTCGCGTCCCCTACGGTGGTGCTGCCAATTCCCTCGAAGGACAGGACTCCGTGTTATCTGTCCTTGGCCCGATCACCAGCAGCATCTCGGGACTCAAGACGTTTATGGAAGCGGTCATCAAAGCGAAACCCTGGATCAAAGACCCATTGGCCGTGCGCAAGAAATGGGACGAAGACGAATACCAACTCAAAGATAGGGACAATGGTCGCAAACTTTGCTTTGCGATTATGTGGGATGACGGTGTCTGCGTCCCGCATCCGCCTATCACAAGGGCGCTTAAACAGGTCCAAGCAGCGCTCGCAACTGCCGGTCATAATGGTATATTCACATTTATGCATCTTCGTCGCACTTTCTGACATAGTGTCCAGTCATTACATGGTACCCGTTCAAACACGAAAAGCTCTACGACTTGACGGTATGTGACGTTGGCTTTGTCGTTGAAAAGTAAAGCGAGATGTTGTTTATTTTAAGAGGAGAATATGGGATGCCGGCGCGATGGAAGATTTCACGGTTGTCACCTCAGCGAGTGGAGAACCGCTTATATCCACTATGATTCCCGACGGTGGGGACGGATCTGCCGTCCGTCCCACGAAAGGTGCTCTCACTGCGTACCAGCTGTGGCAGGTCCAGAAAGAGAGAAGAGATCTTCGCATGTCGTACTTGGAACACTGGAACAATACCGCCACGAGCACGGGAACGGGACGGCCTGTGGATGCCATCATCTGCCCTGCTGCTCCTTATGCTGCTCCCCCTCATGGGTACAACAAGTTGGTGTCATTCGTTTGAAATTCTGTTCCCCTTTGATGAAAGCGACTGCCAGGTGCGCTCATTACACCATGCTGTGGAACGCTCTCGACTACACTGCGTCTGTTTTTCCTGTGACCACGGTTGATCCAGCCATCGATGTAAAGCAGCCTCGCGAGAACTTTATCGATGATTTCGATCGTGCGATTTACGAGATGTGTATGTCCCGGCTCCTACGATCCGTTACACCTTACTAAGCCATTCCTCAGACGAACCCGAGGTATTCCGAGATGCCCCCGTCGGTTTACAACTTGTAGGACGTACATTGGAAGAGGAAAGCGTCATCGCAATGACTGAGATCGTCGATGCTGCACTGAAATCGGTCAGGAGTCAACTGTAGCATACAACTGGTAAACACACATTGTGCGAACGAGAATGTAAATCAAAGCTTGGTCGAGTGAAGCGGCTGCGCTTCGTTCACAAAGATGCCCGCAGCGCCCATCCCGCTACCCACACACATGCTAGTGCAGAGTATCTTCTCGTTTCTCCGACGCAGTTCGGTCAGGCCGGTTACCACTTGACGCATACCAGCTGCAAACACATCGAGTCATCTAATAGGAAGACCGAGGAGGGAACTCACTCATCCCAAGAGGGTGTGTCACGGCGATTGCACCACCACTGCGAAGAGTACTCAGATACTTGTTCAGAAACGGGTACAAGAACCATACTTTGGGTTGATCTTACTGATCGGGATTCCAAGCTCTTCTACGCAGTATGCGAACTGCGATGCGAACGCTTCGTTTATCTGTGCAAATCAAAGAATGAACTGCAAACGAAAACGAGATTAGAGGTGTCCTACTTCGTAGACATCAACATCTTCTTTCGACAGACCATGCTGTGATAAGACTTTGGGAATAGCTGCAATGGGACCGATGCCCATGTACCTGGGCTCGACGCCTTGAGAATGTGCTTAAGTTACGATCACAAGCATGTTAAACCGAAAGCAACACACCAACGACAGCACATCCGACCCATTTCGCCAAGATTTTCATGCCCTCAGCTTGCGCCCTTTCCCTTGTCGTAAGGATGCATATTGCAGCACCGTCACCGATGCCACTAGCGTTGCCTGCCGTGGTAGTTTGTTTGCCCCAATCAGGAAACACGGGTTTCAAACCAGTAAGAGATTCCATGGTCACCCCTGGACGGATAGTGTCGTCCACGGAGATGACAGATCCACGTATTTCGACTGGGATGATTTCATCTGCAAATAAACCTTTTGCGAGCGCCTACCCGGGCCTGACTGTAAATAAAATGATCTTCGATAAGGTGAGATATAAATACCTGGCTGGCTCTGGTATGCGAAATTAGGGCATATTCGTCCTGCTTTCTGCGCGGGACCTTGTATGTCTGTGCGACCAGTTCAGCAGTCCAACCCATAGGCTAGAGGCGGGTAACCTCAGTGAGAGTAAGGAGGTGAGGGTCTAATCTCAGACCTGAATACAGTCATGTGCTTGCGGATTTTGGTCAACTGCCTCGGCAATAGTTGGGGTTGGGCGGGGACTGGCATCCCGTTGTGAAAGACGGATAAAGGCTGAAAAGTATACTCACTTGAGAGTCATGTTCTCGACACCGACCGCGATACCGAGGGATATCTCCTTTGACTGGATTGCGTGGGCGATGTTCCGGATGGCCATGAGACCGGAGGAACACAATCTGTTGACTGTTGATATGGGCACCTCGTGGGGTATACCAGCAGCCAGGGCAGCTGCGCGGGAGGCATAGGCGGGAGAAGGTGGATGACAAGTCCCTATCGACAAGTCATTGCATGCCTCTGAACGTGGAACAAAACCACCTACCGACACATATATCCTCTATTTTCCGTGGGTCGAGTCCTGTCTCTTTGATAGTTGCCTGCGGAATGCAATGAGATGGGCACGCCAGTTGTCATTGACACCGAAAGTACCTTGAACAATGCTTGCATCATTTCATCCACGGGTGAGTCTTTGAACTGGCCCTTCCGGTGCTTGCCCGTCGCAGTACGCTTTGCGAACGTGATAACCACATCGTCTGGCCGTTTGTCCAGGATGGCACTAGATCTTCGCGTTGTGTGCGTGGACATGGTACGTATGGAGCGGAGCGTGGACACCAACATGGAGGAACCTGGCAAAGCGCGGTGAGATCCGGCTCCTTGCTCAAAGGGTCAATAATAACATGCGTGTCATGATGACCAGGCCTAAGTGTCTACACACGCTAAGCTGACATATCATACATCACATATCTCTCGGTCCACAAAAGCACATCTTCATTTTGCAATATCCTAGACTGTAGTGTCTAAACTGTTGCCCTGCGGACAACGGATCACCTTTCAGACTGAATCGGTGTATTTAACGCCAGGAGACTGAAATATACTGCTTAACGAGGTTCTCATTCCCGTCGTCCCGAAAGACCTACTTGAATATTCCTATGACGAGGGTCTGGTTACCGTCTTGATGGCATTCGACAAAATGCTAGGCTTCTTGGACTGCTGCCTGAACCCTGCAATGATGGTATCGTAACAGGTTCTGCAGGCGTGATGGGCAAGTTTGGCTCCACCGCAAGCTGGACAGTTGACGATGTCTACAAGAACTGTCAGAGATGGAACGCATTCGGAGCAGAGGTGACGTGCTTTGCTTGTCCTTGAGACCCTTGTTGGCACTGCGCATCGATTTCCGGGAATGGGAGACTTTGCTTTTGGGTACGGCGAGGACTATTGCTGGAAGGAGGTCAAGAAGGGGTTGGAGAATAGGTAGTGCTAGGTTGAATGGTATTTGCGACGCCAAAGATGCGGGTGCGAACGCGGGGCGCGACAGCCATGGCAGACGAAGCGCAGAGAAAAGCGAGCGTGTCTGGTAGAGTGCGAGAGCAGCCATGGCGGACGAGTTGAAGCCGTTTGAAAGTTTTCGCTGCTGCGGGTCGGATTACGGCCACTAGTACTCCAAGTTTCTCCACCACATTCACCATGTTCAGGCTCACCCGCCCCGTGCTACATCAACTCGTCAAGAGGACAACTGGGATCACAGGTCTTGCAGTACATCCGAATCCGCTCCCCGAGCTCACGGAGACATACCAATCCACCCTCTTGACGCTGTCCTCGATACCTTCGACGTCTGTCTACAGGCAGGGTGTCGAGGCTCTCACGAAACACAAGCTCAATATCGTGCAGGGCGCAAAGGGGGACATAGCTGCCGTGGAGACACAGCTGGATGAGGGCCAGATTGAAGAATCTCTGGACATTGCTCAGGACGAGCTGAAACTCGTTCAGAGTATGTTGGAGTGGAAATCGTAGGTGACCGGTGTTCCTGGGGATCACACAGGGCTAATCGTCTCACAGTTGGGAGGCACTGGAGGAAAAGCCGTCAGCGGGTCAATGGGAGTACTTTGGGAACGAGTCGAGGCCAACGTCATGATCATGGCGGTGATGAGTAGAGACGTGGATAGAACATCATTTTTATTCCAACTATGTTGGCGCAAATACTGCGGGAAACACAGACAGTCCGGCGCACAATGGGTAGCCAGACACTGTACAAACGTCTCCCAACTTACTCGTAGCTTTTGTTGATGAGATTACCAGTGTCAGCGAGTGATATCTATGTACAAGCAACAGCAAGATGTACATACAATCATGGAATAAGATTTTTTTTTGGCTTTCATACAATCAACATTGTCACACCGATTCGTAACCCGTACAATGACTGAAGAAATGGACAAGACTTGTCTGCAATGGTTGCCTATGAGAGGGAAGGGAAGGCGGTTTTGTCATCAACATTGATGCTGCCATTGGCACCACGTCCCCTGTCGCCGCGGCCACGACTGCGACCACGGCCTCTGCCCTCGCCTCTGTCACCACGACCACGGCCACCGCGCGTAGGACGTTCAAAGTGGGCATCAATCTCGAGGTAGACCTTCTCTTTCTTTTCAGTGCGCGCTTTTGGAGCAGATTTTGACTGGAGAAGAGACGTTAGGGTTGGAATGGGGAGGGTGGGATGAGGGTGTACCTTTCCAGAAAAGTAAGCGTCGTCGGTTTTCTCGAGGATGACTGCATCATTCCAGGCGGTGGCTTCTCCTTCGTTGGCCTTGCGAGTTTCGAGTTTCGGGAGGAGAGCGGACTCCTTTTCTTTCTGTTGTGCGAGGTACTGGTCAAGGGTGAGGGTGTTGTCTTCTTCATCTTGATCCCGGTCTCTTCTGCGAGGAGTGTCTGGTTTTTGGGCGTCGGAGGTTGGTTGTTCTTGGGCGGAGTCTTGAGGAGCACCCCAGTCGTCTGCAGCAGTATCTGCTGGGGCAGCCCAGTCGTTGGCGGGAGTATCTGCTGTGGGGGTAGCCCAGTCGTTCACGGCGCCGGACTCCGCTGCGGCGTCGAAATTTGCTGCTTCTTCTACCTTGAGTTCGGCGTTACCATCGTCGCCGCCCCAGCCGTTGTGTAGTTTCTTGTCCGAGTCGCTGCAAGGGGATGAGATCGGGAGGGGAGGTACAAGAGGGGACGCACGTTTTTCCGGTGGCACTGTGCTTGTCAAAAGTGCGGCCTCTGCCACGGTATGCACCACGGCCTCTGCCGCGACCCTCTCTGCGTTCGCCATCGACTGGGGGGGTGGGGGATGAGAGGAGAAAGGGCGAGAGAAGAGAATGCACGGACAGCGTCTCTGTTTTGTGTCGGAGGCGACAGGGGGATCCTCGGCAGAGGGTTGTTCGCGATCAGCGTTTTGGCGAGCGCCGCCACGCGGGTAGTATTTGCCTGTGCGCGATGCGGGTCCACCCTTTCCGCGCTTTGCGGGTGCGGGGTGCTGCTCGGCTGGGGCAGCAGGTGCGGGTGCGGGTGCGGGTGCGGGTGCGGGAGAGGAGGAAGGGGTGTCGTCCTCTGGTGTGTGTGAGCTTGAGAAGGGGATAAAGGAAGGTACACTGACCGCCGAGGAGGGCAAACTGGTTTCGACTTGCCACCGACATGGTGGAGCGGGAACGAAATCGCGTCGATAAGGGCCACCTCTCTTCGGGGTCCATCTCAGCCACACTGTACAGTTGTTGCCACAAAATAGACACGGACCACTGATACTCCTCTCTTCACACAACACAGGTCAGTCTTCCCATTCCCCGCCCCCGCCCCCCGGCCCCGCACTGACCACCGTCGACAGCCTGCAAAAAGCATCTCGACGAGGACCAGTCCCCCTCTTGCAGGACGGGGCAGGTCGAGGACATTGAGACCGTTGAAGGGCTGGAGAGGGAGCGTGGATGGGACTTGGGTGCGGTGTGTCCGCTGGATGGCCGTTTGAGTGGTCTGTTCGTATGGATCCCATCGCAATGTCTCGTTGTACATGTTCACCTGTATTGTCAATATCTTGTGTGAATTCTCTCTCTTCTCCTATCTCCCATCATGTCCCCCCGTCGCATGGACATATCCTCCCTCCTCCGCGAGCCCTCTCCCCCGCCCCTCCCCGCGTCTCTCCAGAACATCCTCAACGGCCCCAGTCACCATCGCCAACAGCCACCACCCTTCCTCGGCCTCGACGCCCTCGTCCACGTCGCGTCCGAAGAACGCCGCAGGATCATTGCAGTCTCGCCATCTTCTCTCCCAGACAGAGACCATGATCGACCCTACAACTATCCCCTCCCTTCCCCAACCCAATCCCGCCAGCCCGATCTCTACCCCTTCCTCCAAGACAACGCGAGACCCCATAAACGCCCCCGCGACACCTGTCCGCCTTCCCCGCCGCGTCCTCCGTCTCCACAATACACCTTTCCTCTCGTCCAAGGCCAATCCACGTCTCCAAGCACTCGTCGCCACCCATCGGCTAGTCCAACAAACAATTACCTGACCCTGCGACAACATCCCATCCTTCACATGGAGCCAACTCGCTCCGCATTGTCCGGTCCTATCAACGACATACGTGCCATCCCACAACCACCTCCCCTCTCCCCCCAACACACTTCCCCATTCCTACACTCCCTTCAACAACCTGCTCATTCGTCCCCTCGCAACAACTCTCCTCACCGCCCCTCCCCCCAACACATCCGTTCCCAGCATCATTCTCCAATCCATACTGGTGCTCCCATACCCACATTTGCAGACCCAGATGTCATGTCTCCGCGTTACGGCTCTGGTCCAAAGATGGCAGGCGGCATTGAAATACTTTCCAATGACTCCCCTTCCCTGAGAGAGCCGCAAAGACACGACTTCTCAATCTACCAAAGTCCAATGTCCATGGAACGGTTGGTCTCCGAGTCGCACCTGGACCGCGCAGGGCATGATCCACAAAAACACTCTCCTCTCTCGGGGCACGCATTTCCAATGGACGACGATAGACATCAATCAAAAATATTCTCCCACGCAGTAGAGGGTCAAGAGAGCGTGTTCACTCGAGAACGGGTGGGATCACGTCCCCATTTCTCATTGCCCGACGTCACCACAGACAACACCAAAAGCATGGTCATGCCTATCAAGGAACCTACCCGACATCTCCCGGGGCGCCACCCAATTCGCGTTTGGGAAGAGCAGCCAACACCTCGTGAGCCGTCTCGACGCATCTCGCCAGCACGCACACCAGCCACCGTCCCCGCCCTCGTGGAAGGGTGTACATGGTTGGCAACAGGTAAAAGCGGACACCGTGAGCGACCAGCCAAGGAAGATTGCGTGACGGCGTCTCAGCAGAAAGATGGTTTGCTATTTCATTCCATTCCTGCATGCTGTCTCACTCTCGTTTTATCAGTGCCCGCGCCTCCATTATTCGTCTGCAAGGAACTGTCGCCACCTCGTCACCTAACGTCGGGGCCTTTGGCCGGTTTGCAAACGACCACCCGCACCAATCCCCTACCGTTATCACCGATTCCAGTGGAGTCTGAGCCACCAGCACGCTTTCCACAAACTTTCTCGACCCCGCCTCCTTCAGCCTCTCCCGTCTCTGATCTTCACCTTCGGAATTTGGGGGCACGATCTGATCGTCCCGAACGTTCTTGGACGCAGGCCGACGCGATTACCAGTGTCCCGCTTACGCCCTTTGATCCGATAGTTACCGAGCTCGTACCAGACAAAGCAGACCTGATGCCAGGGGACGCGGACACCAGCCCCATAGTTCATCCACTCACCCGTCAACCGTCTCCAGAGCCAGTTCAACCAACGCTAGTCCCTGTGCCTGGAATGTCAATGCACCCGACTCACGCCGAAGTTCCGCAAAGCACAAGTAGGAGATCCCCGCAACAACCCCTCCCCGAGAAAGATGAACACAATGCACCTCTCGAGGTGCTGATCTCCCCGCCAATCCAGCCAGAACCAGTGTCTTACGCATCTCCCGAACCAGAACATACCACTAAGCCAGAACCAGGAGTACCAGAGCAAACCATGATGGACGTAGACGAAGAACTTTTAAGCCTTGTGGAAGACCGTCCTGCTCGTGCTATACCTGCGTTCACAAAAGTCCAAATCGACGCAAAGTTACCTCCACTGATCACAGTCCGTCAGGCTACCGGCGCAGGTACCGAACAGGACCCAAGTGAAGCCTCTGATGGTCCATCATCGCTGCCGTCCTCCCAGCCTGTCCTCAAGGCTCCTCTTATGGCAGATGAGGAGAAAGATCGCGCGTCCATGCCCCCTCCAGCAGCACGTAACAAGAAAACTGAAAAGGACAAGTCCATTACCGCAACTGCAGCAACAGGGAGTAAAAAGAAGAAGGATGGAACGTCGAAAGTATATATACCGCACTAAGCGAACGACCAGTCTCCTGACGCCGCTTTCTCTGTTCAGCCCGCCGCTAAACCGAAACAGCCTTCAAAACCACGAGCCAAACCCACTGCAAAACCTAAAACTAAGCCCAATGTGGTGGAACCCCCTTCTAAACCTGGTATTACCAAAGTCGCATTGAACGTTAACGCTCGCTCGCGCTCTACCTCTGTCATCCCAGGCGCTGCGGATGATGTTGTCCCGGAACCAGAGGCCGATAGCGACAAAGAGGACGACAAGCTCTACTGCGTATGCAAAACACGGTATGACGAAGATAGAATGATGATTGCGTGTGATCGGTAAGTATTGGATGAATCAATGGGTCGTATCTAACTAAAGCAATGGTTCCTAGTTGTGACGAATGGTTCCATACGTTATGCGTCAATATGCCAGATCTGGAGATCGACCTTGTTGATCAATTTATATGTCCCCCGTGTGTTCAAAGTGAGTATTTGCGGTCTTGTATGCTCTTGGCAATCTGTTGAGCGTATTCATATCACCTTAGAACATCCACATCTGCAAACGACGTGGAAACGGCGCTGTCTTCTTGGACTCCAACACGAGGATCCTTCGTCACCCGAAGCATGTCACAAGCCGTCGCGTGGCGCGTTCTCGAAGTATTGTTCTGACGATTGCGGTATCAAGTCCATGCAGGCGCGTATCGCACAATGGGAGAAATCTGGCGGTGTGCGCGATCTTTTGTGGGAAAGTGTCAAGAACGCAACAAAACGAGAGGGCGTGGTAGTTTACACCATGACAAACGGGTCGGGTCCTAGAATGATGGATGTTGACAAAAACTCAGAGCCTAAGCATCTGGACTCTGCAGCAAGGCGAAGAGCTGAACGCGAGGTTGCACACCTGAACGCACGCCTCGAGGAGGTGGTGAAGGAGCGCGAGCTGATGAAACACGAATTGGATATGGTGACGTGGCGCGAAAAGGTAATCGAACTTGCTTCTGAGAGAGCAGGGAAGGTAGACGAGTGTGGATGGGATCAGAGACTCTGCTTTGGTGAGGAGGAATGGACGGACTTTGGTGAGGAGGTGCTGGAGAGCTATGAGGAAGAGCGAATCAAGGTGGAGTCGGGGGATGATGCCATGCTACTGGACACCGCCTCTACCACACACGGTGAGTGGTGGTGTACTGGAAAGAAAAAGTGCGAGCGTCATGCAGGGTAAGGCCTCCGCAATATGTTCCTTGTTCACTTTTTGAAAGCTTTTAAGTTGGCAGAAACTCCGTGCCGCAGAAGTCTCGTTCGACAAAGAGACAAAAGAAGGGATTCTGCTCAAGCTTACTACACACGAACGCGAGATACGAAAATCTGTCGAAGACATACTATATCCACAGCCAAATGGCACTCTGCAAGCTTCAGTTCAGCTTAATGGGTCGGAGAGACCCCGTGTCCTAGAAAGGGGAAAGAAAAGGTCATTGTAGCTGCGTATAATGTTGTACCCTATCCATAATGATATACCAAGTTGTAGCCATATGCTAGTTTTCCGTTTGCATATCGAATACCGCGTTCCATCAATATCCATCCCCCTCGCCCCCTTCTTTACAAAAGCCCTTTTGTTCATACAAAACCTTGGCTTTGAAATCCTCGCGTGCCTTCTTCTTGGCAATATCGTTTTTGTGATATGGGTCCAGAGACTGATAGTCGACTTGTCGTAAGGGAACATCGTCCTCTTGGTCGAGGTCCTGAGCAGACACAGCAATCAGTAAAGTGAGCGGAAGAAATGATGATATTAGACGTACGATTTCGCCCAATAATACTACATTCTCGCCTCGGATAAGGAAAAGGCCATGCCAGTGCTCTGCAAATGCGTTACCATGGTATATGCGTTCGACGGTATCTTCGAGTACAAGGTTTGCTGTGCCAGACGACACTGAGGATCCTGCAGGACACCTAGACAGACAGGCCGCGCTGACTCACCAAACTGATCATAAGAACGCAATACACCATGCAACTTTCGGCCGTCTCTGAGGACCACCAGCATCTTTCCTAAGCCGAAAACGGGGCCAAAAAGAGATGATGGAGATGGCTCAGAGTGTTGGTTGGTGTGGAGTTGACTCGGCAGACGTACTGTCCACACAATCGACCAGGGATCCCGATGTTGTAAATGGGATGAGTGAATCCATGAATTTCACGTGCCAGGTGCTGCTCCCAGGCAGCCAATAAGTAGGAGAAAAAAAGACGAAAGGAACGGCCTAGAATTATTTGGATGGTGATGGTGACCGAGTCCAAGATGTACACCCCTCGGATGAGATGCGCCACATGAACTGCCATTGGAACTCGTCACAGCAAGCTGATATGGCCGAGTCGTTAAGGCGAGTGATTTGAATGCACATCATCACTTGGGCATTGCCCGCGTAGGTTCAAATCCTGCTGTCAGCGAATTTTTTGGAGGGCCGATGGTTCATTGATAATCGACGTTTTAGACATACCACGTTTTGGTTCTTTCAAGATCATCCATGATAGAGGTAATCTATATCGTCAGGCATGGTAGGTCTCCAACCACTCGTTGGTATGCTCATCCATGGATTCGCGAATACCTTGCAGGCTTTAGAGCTAACTGGTTGACCTCAAACTGGTCAGTGGAAAGTTGTGGTGTCAAACCGACGTGTCACAAAAAGAACAATGATGTAGGACGAGCCCGACAGGTCTTGCTAAAGATCCTCCTCTAGCTGCACACGGAGAAGTAAGAGTCGCGACTATCCGCATCGTCAATCTTACCTGGTACATTACAGGCTCAAGCTATAGAGTTGGCATCGTACCTAGAATCGCTCCCAAAAGACAAACAACCAAGCGCGATATTCAGCTCTCCATACTGTAAGCGGTGCCTTTATCGCAACAGGTCTTTGAACGCCAATGCCGTGCATAGATCGTTGCCTTCAAACTTGCAAACCCATCGCAGAACGCCTGTCTCTGCCGATCTACATCGAACACGGTCTGATCGTCTTGGTGTGGTACTTTCTAATTTCTGACAGGCAAGTTCAGGGTTATCGGAATGGTATTCCCCTGTCGCCCCGGGAACGGGTCTGTTTCCTCGCCCAAAGAACGCCGTCGAACTACGGGTCATGTTACCCGAGATCAGTGCGTCGTGGAATTCAGTGGAAATCGATCCTTCTTGGAGCTCTATCTGGCTCCCCCCTCGCAAAGGAGAGGATTTCGAAGGCATTCACGCTCGGACGGCTGACTTTCTCGTACGGTTTGTCCACCAGGTCGACACGCGATCGGACATGTGTCACCACAAACGCGTATTGCTCGTCTCGCACGCAGCACCGATCATCGCCATGTGCCGACACCTTGCTGCGCAACCCGAGCTGCCGCTTAGAGTTGGGTGCTGTACATTGTCTCAGTTTTCTCGCAAGCGTGATGCTGCGGGTGAGCAGGAGGGTCCTGGATGGGAAACGGTATTGCTGGCCTCCTCTGCCCATTTGACGGACCAGGTGTCCCTTAGGGACTGGGGATTCGAGGATGTTGTGACTGACACCGTTACTGGCAAGGTGTGTCCTCATCTAGGATCCTGAAAACGGTTTTACAATGTCCATGAATAGGTCGTCTGTGACATAGGAGTACCAGGCACGGAGGGAGAGGAGGACGACACATTTGGGCCACAGATCTACTCCAATAAGTTGTGAGGACTAGTTTGGGCGAGTTGAAGACATACCCCCTTAGATGCGAGTAACAGAAGAAATCCAGGATTGCCTTCAGATATCACGACAACTAGATTACAACTACATTCAAGGATACATTTCGAAAAAATCTCTACGGCAATGAGATGTACGCGCTCGCGTAGCTCACGCTATTGCCTGAAATGCTGGTGCACTTGCTGCTCTGTTCGTAGCGCACAAACTGCAGTTTCGCCTTCTTGCCCCCCTTCTCGATCTCGGAAAGCATACCAAGAAGCACACCTATCGGTTTCCTCCCACAGATGGTGTTACCTGTACGATCCAGATACTCTAAGAATTTCGCGTGCGAGTCCGCTGCAGAAGAGTCTTCATCGGTCGATGACGATAGGGTCAGAATGTCTATGGCTTCCTGATCTAGATCACGTATTGAATCATAAATCGGCCTCTGGAATGAATTCTGTTGAGAGCCTTGGTTCTTAAGATAGGTTCCAGGAACGTCGCTGGGAAGTGGCTCTGGGTAGTAGAAGGTGTATCCGTATGATCTACCCCTATAGACCATCAGTTAGGGATATCGTTGCAGTCATAGCAACTCACCAATGACAGAAATCGCTTGAAATCACAAAGAAGTTCTCCGGATCAGCAAAATAAGGCGCGAGGATGGTTCCATAGGATTTCTGCTGAGAATAGTTGATGGAACCAACAAGGATTGGCACGACCGTGATATCAGAACTAGGGAGACACGAGTTAGTGGGATGAGCAATTGGGCAGTCGACTGACTCTTTAAATATCTGATACACGTATGGGAGATGCATCTCAATGCTATGTTCGTCCTTGTCCGTGCCAATCGACATGGTTCCGAATTTGCCTGTGTTCTTTAGGTCCCCTATAACTGGAGGAGTGGTCATAATCTGCTTTGTCTGTTGCAATCTCATCGAAGGGACTTACTCTCCTTGTCGAGGCGTAGCTTTCCCAGAGGTGTAGCATAATAATCGCAGCCAGAAAGGTCACAGCGGTTCAGATGGACGTGATGTGCAGGGCCAAGAATGAAGACCCGCTTACTTCAATGGTACGGATGAGATCGGAACCATACAAATTCAGAGGGGACTCACATTCCCTTCGTATCAATGCATCTATATGCCCAGGCAGCAGCGCGTCCTGACCACGTGTAACCAGCGTGTCTGGAAATCGCATGGTCAGATGTCAGACGACTGAATAAGAGAGTGGCAAACGGACGGAGCAATGATTGCCTTGCACCCCGCCATGGGAGGCGCAAAATCTTGGTCACCCGTGGGCTGGACGGCTGCTAGCCAACCACCCAACTGCTCGCCTAAGATCTGTGCTGTGACGAATCATTCGTGGCGTGAAGAGTAGCCAAGTGTTGCACGAGATCTACCATCGGTTTCGTACCAGGACCCAGCATGCTCTGCGGGTCTGCACACGGACTACGTTAAACCAAAGGGGAAGGGTTAGGAGAGACGCACATGCCTTGTGCTACTCATATTGTCCTGCGGGGAGAGCGGACGTGCAGGTTTGCGGAAGAAATGCAGGAGAGGTGACTGCATTAGGCAAGTACATAATCGCTCGAATATCGATGCATGATGCTTTTAATTACCGCATAGTACGTCCAACATATGGAATGGATACATGTGACGAACGAGAACACAATGAAAAACTACTCTTCTGACCGCAGACGTGCAGCAGGATTCGTCACCTTGACGCCGAGAGCCTTGGCCCTTTGATCAAGAGATGTCACCGGAAGGTCAGGAGTCGTCAAGGAACAACGCACCGCTCGAGGATAAGGGTACGGTTTCGGCTGCTGACGTTGTGTGCGATCTCTGCAGCGTAGCTCTTGTTGTGCATAAGAAGGATGTCCACCTCCTTGACATTGCTGACGAGGAACTTCTTGTAGCCGTTGGGAAGCAGGTGACGGGTCTATGGGCAGGAGATGCAGCTCAACGTCGACTCAAGAGAGGAGGGAATGTTACTTTTTTGTTGCTCCCGTAACCAATCTTGGGCATTGGCAGCTGGCCCTTGAAACGGCGCCTCACCCTGTTGTCGATACCCTTTGGTTTCCGCCATGCTTCCTTGACGCTGTGGTAACGATCGGACTGGTGGCGCCTGTGAGGGACGGGTAAGATACTGAAACGAAATCACGAGTTGTCCACGGACTTGAATGGTTTGGTGCGCTTTTTGATGATGGGAATCTTGACGGCCATTGCGAGCTGAAGAGAAATGTCAGCATAGGACCGAGTGTTCCGTCATCCGCGCATCCAGCCAAGCATCCACCCACAGCATCACTTTCTGAAACTCGACACACTCGGGACGGGGTCCCACGCCAAATGTGAGTATCTGGGAGAGCGTACTTACGATTTCTGAGCTGGGGAGGGACTGTCTGCTGGGCGCGACGATGACCCTTGGTGGAGCAGTGAGGAAGGGACAAACACACGTCAACACCTGTGGCTGTGTTTGAACCCCTGCCAGAATGACTGCCTGAGAGTCCGTTGCGGGCGATCAGCGCGCTCGACAAGCCCCGACTGAGGAAAAGCGTCGCCGTCTGCCACTCGAGCAGCATATAGTTACTGCGGCACCCTCGTGTACAGGTCGCGCACTGCTCACCGCCATTCGCTTATTTCAAAAAGTTTTGTTCGCGCGCAGTTTTTATCTGCCAGACCACGCTCGTCCGTCCAGGCCCTTTCATGATTGCAGAGTCCACTCTCGATTTTAGCTTTGATGACGATGACTGGCTCGCTCCCGCCCCGCCCATGCTTTACAAGGCAGCCAGTGTAGGCAATAGCTGGGGTGTCACCCGTATCGGACGCGGCTTCGACTGGAACTCCAATGACAACTGCACAAGTCCATCTAAAACCAGTCTCTCTCTCGATCAGGCAAAACAATTATCCGTGCATGACTTCCCAGCGGGCTTGTCTATGAAACCCCCAGCACGGTCCCCTCCAATCTCCGTGGTCACTACCCCCCCTCCTGAATCACAGACCCTTGTCTTAGAGCCTACTACCCACTCCTCGTCGCAGTTGACGGACTCGCCAGTTTCCGCCTCACCTTTGCACCCCCAATCATATTCCCCACTCGAGTGCTTGCAGCCTTCTCTTCCTTTTTGGTCGAATACATCCGAAGTCAATCGTTCGCTACCACCACGTTCCCCGACTCTTCCACGTCCTCGCAGACGGTCCTCCCAGCAGCGCGTCTCGCTAATTGCTGGCCGCGTCTCGATCGCTCCGATTGACCCGCCTTCGCCACCTCCAACCATGCCACGAATTCTCCGTCGATCTGGCAGTACTGGAAACGTGCTATCGCCTACTGTCAGCACTGGCCCTCCAACCCCAACATCCGATGGACAGATACTTCCAGATGGTAAAAAGATTTCGGATTTTTTCATTGAACGAGAAATCGGTCGAGGTGCATACGGTTTGGTCAAAAGAGCTCGGGAGTATAGGTTGGATGGTACTCTTGGGGTAAGGAGCCAGTTCTTTCACACCATGGAAGCTAGCCCTCACCGTGTGGTAGCCACCTCTGGTCATCAAGCAAATAATAAAGTCGCGTATACTTGCCGATTGCTGGAAACGGCACCATGAATACGGAACTATACCAATAGAGATTTATGTCATGTCTCTCGTATCCGCCACGTCATACACACTCCCTCCTCCTCGTCCATGGGATCCGAGGCGACACCACTGTTCAATATCATCCTCACGTGCTCTCGAATCAGATTCCTACTGGGAGGAGGGCAAGGTAGTCAAGGGTCACCCAAATATATGCCCTTTACTGGACTTTTTTGAAGACAACCATTACTACTACGTCGTACTACCATCCACATCTCCTGAGCAACTTCCAAACGAACCCCGCCCTCCTACCGATCTTTTTGATCTGGTAGAAGCCTATCCAGACGGCCTTCCCCCTGCCTCGGTTCGGAGTTATCTTGGCCAGTTGGCCGATGCTCTCTGTTTTCTACACGATCGCGGGATCGGTGAGTGTTGCGCCGATGCCCGTAAACGAACTCTTGACGGATCCGCGCAGTCCACCGCGACGTGAAAGACGAGAACGTAATCCTTGGCCCAGACGGGCTGTGCGTTCTGATAGACTTTGGTAGCTCAGGACTGATCAAGAATACTGGCTGGGATACGTTTAGCGGGACGTGAGTCTCTTGGTTCCTTCGACCTACCCTGTCCTGAACACGTGTCAAGGTTGGACTATGCTGGACCAGAGATCCTGCGTGGCGAGCGGTACTATGGAAAGGAGCAAGACGTCTGGGCATTCGGGGTCGTGGCCTACGTTCTCCTAATCGGAGAATGTCCCTTTTTAACTGCAGCTGAAGCACAAGAAGGCTTGAAGTCCCCGTTCGCGAATGCATCGATCGCTTTAGACGATCGCTGTGGCGACGAAAAGGCAAATGACGGGGAAGAGCGGGACGGAGGTGGTGCACTCGGAGACGCTGCGGTACTTGTGAGGGCGTGTTTACATGTGGAAGTCGACGCCAGGCCAACATTTGAGAGCATTCTCCGGTGTCGTTTCCTGAGTGGTCACGATGGCTGGGGAATGAAGAAGTCGTATGGAAACCAACCACAACTCAATCCACAGCCGAGCGCGTTCCCTGCACGCATCACCTGATCGACAGCGAGGCCAACCTCGTGCTGCCTTATCAGCTCGTTATGTGGCCATGGATTTAGCACATGCTAGCCAAGTGTCTTGTTCTAGATTTACATGTATCCATACTTGTAATTACTCGAACAATAGAAGAATTGTATCACTCGGGGACTGTGGCCGGCCGCGGAGTCAGAATTCGGCGTGGCCGGTGCCGGGCGGAGTTGACGGCATATCAGTTTATCAGCCACATCGAATCACATCGATTCTGAATCGATAAAAATTTTCGGAGCGGAAGGGTATAACTATCAGCAAACATCTGGCATCCCTTTCTTTCGTACCACCACGTCCTCTTCCCTCTTCGCTTTTTTCCTTTCATTTCTGTACACTTAAGTGAGTATCTTTCCGTCTATCTCTCCTACCCTCCTATCTACACCTTTCTTTACTCGCTGATTCTTATCTGCCCCCTCGTCACCGATCTTTGCGATCAGTATCTCATACTCACCTCCTGCACGCAGAAACTCATCAAAATGGGAAAGGAAAAGATTCACGTTAACGTCGTCGGTAAGCAGCATCCCTCCCATCGATCCCCCCTCTGATCAAGTCATCGCAGTCATCGGCCACGTCGATTCCGGAAAATCGACCACTACTGGTCACTTGATCTACAAGTGTGGTGGTATCGATAAGCGTACCATCGAAAAATTCGAGAAGGAAGCCGCCGAGCTCGGAAAGGGTTCCTTTAAATATGGTGAGGCATCGATCAGTTGCGATCGATGCGACGGGTCACTGATGAAATGTATAGCATGGGTGCTTGACAAACTCAAGGCTGAGCGCGAGCGTGGTATCACGATCGACATTGCCCTCTGGAAATTCGAAACTCCCAAGTACATGGTCACCGTATGTCCTTGTTCTTCGAGCCCGGAGTGAATGTATTCTCACGCAGAGCATCAGGTTATCGACGCCCCTGGACACCGTGATTTCATCAAAAACATGATCACCGGTACCTCCCAGGCTGACTGTGCCATCCTCATTATCGCCGGTGGTACCGGTGAGTTCGAGGCTGGTATCTCCAAGGACGGTCAGACCCGTGAACACGCTCTTCTGGCATTCACCCTTGGTGTGCGTCAGCTCATCGTCGCTGTAAACAAGATGGACACGACCAAGGTGTGTCGTACATTCGGCTGCTTCGCTGTGATGAACGTTGTTTAATGTGATCGTTAATAGTGGAGCGAGGACCGCTTCAATGAGATTGTCAAGGAAACATCAACCTTCATCAAGAAGGTTGGTTACAATCCCAAGGCTGTCGCCTTCGTGCCCATCTCTGGCTGGCATGGTGACAACATGCTTGAGGAATCCCCCAAGTAAGCGTTATGTTATCAGATCGGCCTCCAGTGTTCTCAAAGCATCATGATAGCATGCCCTGGTACAAGGGCTGGACCAAAGAGATCAAGAGTGGTGCCGTCAAGGGAAAAACCCTCCTCGACGCCATCGATGCCATTGAGCCTCCTGTTCGTCCCTCCGACAAACCCCTTCGCCTTCCTCTCCAGGACGTCTACAAGATCGGTGGTATCGGAACAGTGCCTGTCGGTCGTGTCGAAACTGGTGTTATCAAGGCTGGCATGATCGTTACTTTCGCTCCTACAAACGTGACCACTGAAGTCAAGTCTGTCGAAATGCACCACGAGACGCTCACTGAAGGTGTTCCTGGTGACAACGTCGGATTCAATGTCAAGTAGGCTAACCCTCTCTTTTCAGTACTGTAACCCCATCTCATCCGCTTGTTTGCAGGAACGTCTCCGTCAAAGATATTCGTCGTGGGAACGTCGCTTCCGACTCCAAGAACGACCCAGCAAAGGAGGCTGCTTCCTTCAATGCTCAGGTCATCGTCCTCAACCACCCCGGTCAGATCGGTGCTGGTTACGCTCCAGTGCTCGACTGTCACACTGCCCACATCGCCTGCAAGTTCGCCGAGCTCATCGAGAAGATTGACCGTCGGAGTGGCAAGTCTCTCGAGCAGTCACCCAAATTCGTCAAGTCAGGTGACGCCTGCATTGTCAAACTGGTTCCTTCCAAGCCCATGTGTGTCGAGTCGTACAATGAGTACCCACCTCTGGGTCGCTTTGCCGTCCGTGACATGAGACAGACTGTTGCCGTCGGTGTTATCAAATCTGTGGAGAAGACCGATAAGAGTGGTGGTAAAGGTGAGGTGCTTCAACCTTGTGTCAACTGTCGAGCGTACTCATTTTCCTCCCAGTTACCAAATCCGCTGAGAAGGCCGCCAAGAAGAAGTAATAGATGTAGAATTTACTGTATTCTTCTTTGTTTCTGGCTCTCTCTTGCTCTCTGTTTTCTTTTTAGCCTCTCACTGTGCGCATACCTATCCTATCACGTCCCTTCACTACGCGCTGTCTGTAAGAACGTTAATGAAGACGAGTGCATTAGGTCATGTCCAACAATTTTGGTGTTATATAAATAGTCAATGGAACGGATATTCAGAACGACTGACATTTCTCTGGTTCAGCAGTGTTCATTGCGGGGGCCAACTGGTAATATTGATGGCAGTTGACCTGAGAATTTTGGATTTAAAAAGACCAGCGAACGTGCGTCCTCTTTAAACGCCGGAACGTTGTGTGAATATCTGCCTACCTCTTTTTTTCAGTGAACGATGGTTGAGCCCAAGGCAATAATCCGCACGTACAAGCCCGACGATGAAAAATTTGTCAAGTTCACGCTTGGGCTGGCCGCTATGGAGGGACTTGCGGTCGCCAACAGAATTGGTAAGTAAACGAGTCAGCAAAAGAAAACAAGTCCACAGACTGATCGTCACTCAGCTGCATTTCATCCGTTGACCCTGAGCTTATGGGTTGGCCTATCATGTATTATGATTCAGCTACTGAACTGGTGGCCAAAACCTGAATATCGCTTGTTGGGTTGGTTGTTGCCGCTGCCAGCTTTCGGTTGTTGGGGCGTTCCAATATTGTTCGCGATTGATTGGTACGCACCTGCCCTTGTCTGACATACATGCGCTGAGTCGTCTTTCAGGATCAATCGACCATACTTTGAAGATACCGCATCCGACCTCATGCGCAGACCCGATTTCGCAAACCTGCAAAAATACTATGCTCGCTCACCTTCTTCGGGGCTTTTCATCCTCGAGTACGGCGACAAGTTCGTCGGTCTCATTGCCATCGACGCCTCGAAAGATTCTCAGTCTGAACAGGGTCTTGTGAAGCAGACCGAGCAAGGGAAGAGTGTTATTGCAGACGAAACCAGAAACTTCTTTTCCAGCGGCACGTCCTCGGTTGCGACCATTCGGCACTTTTACGTGGAGGAGCGCTTTCGCAAGTCTAACGTGCAGCAGGACCTACTAGCGTTTGCAGCCCGTCATGTGTTCACAATGGCACGGGACGTCAAGGTCCTCAAAGCATCTGCTACACCCCTTCTTGGGTACAAGTATACTTGCTTGCGTGAATTGGGATTTTCGGTGGAGAAACAGGCTAGTAAACTTGGTATCCTTGGCTGGAGGGTGGACGCAATGAGTTTGGAGAGGGTCCGATGGGAGAAGGAGTCGTCTAGTCTTTGAATGTGATGTACCCCTGTGTGTGGAGCCCGCGTTTGCAATACTTGATGGTCCTTCTTTCTTCCATCGTCGCTGACCCAAGTGGCTCGCGCCCACACCAGCCTTTGATCCTTCTTCAATCCTCGACTTCGCAGACGTGTTTGCCTGTGCTCCGCAGCCTTATCCAGCCTGCGAGATGCCCAGCACAAACCTTGTTGTTCTCTTTTCTTTACCCTCCTACATCGCTGATCGCTGCTGATCAACTCGACACCTCGAATGGCTCCCTAAAAGTGTTTGATTACACTGAACGAGTTCCTGGATACGACGAAACGCTTGATCCACGCGATGAAATTCTGGTGGCCGTACGTTCAGGTTCGTAAATCTGAAGGGGGAGACAACCGATGCTCATCGTCAACAGTTCCCCCAGGATCACTCCATGTGATCATAGACTCTGTCGACACCCTTGCTATGGATCTCACTTCAAACTCTCAGACGTACAAGTTAATCAAGTCTCTTCTTAGCCTGATCACTTCCCGTTCACGTGTGTCGTGCCTGCACTAGTCCGTCCTGTGTTTTTGCTCACTGTGTTTCGATGTAGAGCCGTCCGTGTTAATACTGCATCTCCTTCCTTGTCCTTTGCTGCCGATATTGACACAGACCCATCTTTCGGCAACTCTGACACACATAATTGCTCATCCGCCGTCTCTCCTCACGTATCTCGCGTCGTCGTACTTCGCGCCGCCCCCACCCGCTGGGCCAGCTGAAAAGTTTTGGACTGTCTTTATTCCAATTTCTGAGCGTGCACAAGAAAGTGAGATGCTTGTCTATGGCCCTGAGGGTAGTGGTACGTGTTCTGGAGGAGGAACAAATGTGCTAGAGTTTGTTGTGGAGCTCATAGTCAGAGGAGTAACCATAGAGGGACGTAAGCGAGGGGTCGATCGGTCGATCGGAGCATGGTGCGGTAATGGTCCAGATCACCTTCAAAAGCTGGATAGCTTGAAAAGTATCTGGTCTCGAAGCAAATTGCCCAACGAGGTTTGTCGCCTCGCTGTGGATCATGCGCTGTCTGATCACAGGTTTTAGAAGCCGCCCGATACAAAGCACAGTGTCTCCTTCAACCTAAATATCACTGCATCCCAGGAGAAGTCGAGGGCACGAGTGCCTCTGCCTTACGCTCACGAAGGTCAGACCTTTTTCTTTTTTGTAACCACATATGCAAATGTCGTATGGCAGGTCAACCTGTACCTCCAGGCCCTTCTATGAGTGGAGCAATTTTCTATGAACCAGACTCAGCCGATGACATTGATGATGATGATCCCGACGAAGATCTCGACATCTAGCCATGATAGCGACTGTAGTGTTTTACAACTGAGAACTACGTTATACAAAACAGTGTCCCTTGGAATCCTATAGTTTATCACTCGACACACTCTCGTCTCCGTACCTTCAATTTAACCAGCAGCTTTCCACATTCCAAAACAAAGTAGTCCTTCAGAGAGTCTGTCCAAGTCTTTGGATCGAAGCCTTCATCGAATTCCGTGTCGAAGTGCATGATGAACAGGGATATAACTGCCCTCAATTCGAGCATCGCGAGGGACTTGCCTGCACAGTTTGCTGGGCCCATAGAAAAAGGTATGAAAGCACTACGGTCCAACACAAATTCTTGCGAATCGATAGTCTCCAAAATCCATCGATCTGGCCAGAAGTCATCCGGACGCGGAAAGAAATACCTGGGATCACGGTGCAGTACGTAAGGGGGTACCTGAATCTGGGTACCCTCTTTGATGTAGCTAGACGACGCATGAGATACATGAACTATAAAGCTTGGCCAGACGCACTGAGTGCCTATCAGTTTGCCTTTGGTACCCCTCGCGGGTGCACGCTGTAGGGTCGTTGAGACAGGAGGCTGGAGACGCAGGGCTTCGTTTCTGACATGCCCATACGAATGCAAAGAATCAGCACCCTTCCCGACAGGACCAAGCAGAACGCACATCACTGCATTTAGGAAAGGAAGACCGGACAAGATTTCTGTGTCGAGAGTGCTTGTCTCTGTCGGTGGGAACGCGGCATCTATTTCCTCTCGGAGACGTGCGTAGTATGTCGGGTTCGTGAGTAGATAAAATACAATGTTTCTCAAAACCGTAGCAGTTGTGTCTGAACCTGCAATGATGGCGGTAATCGAATTTGATACAATCAGTGGGAAGGGTGATTCCTGCGAGTCAGCGTGGTATTCTGCTATCTGTGTTCGGCACTCAGCGAAACACGACCATCTCAGACATAAGAGATATTCACCAAGTGATAGAAAAGATCCTTCCTGTCGGGCTCTTGATTGTATCTTATCTTGGCCCGTTTAAAACCAAACGATCCGAAAGCACGCATAGGTTCTCCGAAGTAGGGGAGACTGCGAAACACAGGTGCAAACCAGGGTACGGCTTGGCACAAAAAAGCATAGCTGAGGAAGCGGTAAGAGAACGATCGCGACAAATGGCACAGACTGACTAGAGTGACCGTGACATGTTAAGTAAGAGTTGCTCATTGTCACCGTCCCGCATGAGCTCAAATCCACCACCGAAACTTGAACGTCGGTACTTTTCAGTTAAAAGTGGAACAAAGATTTAACATGACTCACGCCATGTCTCCCATGAAATCGAACCTGGTGCAGATAAGCGAGAGGAAACAATTAATCACGTACAGACAACACGCACGTGAAGTACCCGATCCAAGTGGCGATGTCGACGCAACCAACTCCACCTTGCTCTTTACAGATAACTTTGAGAGCATCAATCAACTGGTGAGCACGCAGAAACATCAGCTCCTCGTAATCCTTCAAAGGAGCATTTGAAAAAGCTTTGTTCCAAGCTTTCCGTAATACAGCGTGGCGTTGCAGGTCGCGCGTGCTGATCAAATTAAGGTGTTCCATGTCCTTGCCGCTGAGCGGAGTCATTCGCCTCCCTTCGAACACTGATTGAAACATAAATGAGCCCGAAGCCGGCAGAGTAACCGTATTTGTAAATCTTACTAGGTCCCTTTGGCATTCCTTGCGAGCCGAGGATATATGGCAGCAAGTCTTTGTCTGTAACAGACAGTTCGTTTGGCCCTTGACCAGCATCAACACTGCGGACCAGAGCAACAACACAGACGGAGCGGCGTACCAATGCGGACAATAGGCCCATATTGATCATGTAATAGTTTGCGGTAATGGTGGGCATTTCCGCGGGAGTACACCATTACTACTGCCCACAGTTGTGACATTTTGCACATGATGGGCCCAGGATATTTTGCAAGGGGATGAAAAGGAGAGAGGCGATACATGACAATGGACGTGAATAGGGACGCAAAAAACAACGCATAAGCAGCCAGAAAGGCCGTCGGAAATGAGAATGCATGATTGGTCAAGACCCATGTCGGAAGCAGAGGAACTGTCAAGACAAGCAATAAACTCCATGAGACAGAAGGTTCATGTTGATTGAACCGACGATGCACAAGCTGGGACCAAATCAATCACGGATACCAGATTGCGACCTGAATAAAACCCCACCAAGGCGTAGAGAACGTCGAATATTAAGGCGCTCGCCAAAGAGATCATGGTAGTTAGTCTTTGCTCCGGATTTCCTAATTAGGCAACCAAGTAGAATGGTATCTCTGCTAGCTGTGCAGTGTCAAGGAAACATGTGCTGCGTCCACCCATGCGGTGCTTCGGCGTCGGGTTTATGATTCGTGAATGGTTAGACTGTGTACTGACCCCCGCTAGGTGTATCGGTTCTTTCCTTCTAGGTCAGGACGCCACTCCTTGCGGTACGTTCCGGTACCTTGACATGAGGCGCATTTCTGTGGAGTTGCTGTGTACGTACACACTTGTACGGACCGTATCATTCGTGCTCTTCCCGCAGCCATTTCCTGGATGAACGAGAACTCCTCATACCCCATTCTCAACCCAAACACGTACCTCAGCTACCTCGAGCCCACCATTGCGAACGAGTATGAAGTAGCAAGAGACATCTTTTTCGCTACCTTTGGGGTGACTGAAGGGCCTCCCCTCGCCGGAATGATGACTGATAGTACTATCATAGGCTCTCTTATGTGATATGCTCTCCAGCATATCCGACGACTGGACGCTAATCCGAACAACCAAACCTTCACTGGTGTTGTTCGCCTACTTCTTATCCAGGTAATTCTCTTTCAAAATCACATTTGCCATCCTGATCACTTCAATCAGGACGTGCGCACTTGCAGTGGTATTGATGTCGTCATTGGCGACAAGTAGGTTACTCGTCGTGTGCGTAGACCATCTTGCATTGAACATGGGTTTTTTCTTAGCTGGTCCCATTCAAAATTGCAATGTCATGGAACTATTCATCTGCATATTCTGGATCCTTGCATCCAGTTCATCTTCATATCTCTTTCTCAAACGTGTCCATGCCGTTTTCATCCAAGAAAGGCTCGTTTGTCATGCTTTCACCATACTTTGGATCGCCGGGATCGGCGCTTTCACGCTCTTGCTTCCTGGGACGTTTCACGAGTATCATCAAATCGCAAACACGAAGCACTGTATCAACAGCAAAATCAAGGGTTACGCGTCCGTAGCACTCATCGTCCCTGTGGTGTTCGACGTTCTCGTATACCTTGCGATCAGTTATAAGATCCTGAAGTCTCATCGACTCCCTACAAAGGAAACCGGTTGGAAGGCCTTTTGCGTCGTAGATGCTCTTCCTCGTATTTCCCGAGCAGTCCTCCAGGGTGGACAACGATACTATATGTGCGTTTCTCCTCCGCTCTAATCATAAACCGAATATCAAGACCATCTCACAGGATCACAAACGGTACCAACATTACGAGCGCGGTTTATGCTAGTATTACATCTCCCAATATTTCTCCAGTCTTGCAATTATTGCCTCTGGTTCCCGCAGTGGCGCTGACGAGCGCGATGGCGTGTCGTGTCTTCCGGAACCTCAAGTTAGAGGCATTGCGAAAGACAGAGGTTGGAGATCTGACCACAATTCGATTCGACCACCAGGAACGTGCCAATGCTCATCAATACGTGCCAAGGAACACAACCGTTGTATCCGTAGAACCTGATTTGGAAGAGTGTCGACAGTACTAGTGATCAATGTGAAGCTTGGGGACATGAGTCTTTGGTATAGTGGGTCGCTACAACATTGCGACATGTACACTGTTACAAGTACCGAACTAAGTACGTGTTGGGCCAAAGCTACAAAAGTCAGTGACCAAATATCAATACAAAACGAAGCGAAGTCTGGTGCGTGGACAGAAGAAAGATGTGATGTGTGTAATGAGTATGTGCAAGAAAAGTGTTTGAAGTTTTTAAGACGTAGAGCAACATGCTCTCTGAAAGACCCGCAAGATGAGTCGAAACTGTACAAAACATAAAATAAAAACATTCTCATGGACAGAATCTGTGAGTGCAAGCCAACGAAGGTAGGTCCCGTGCTAGAATCTCCTTATTGTCGAAAGCGCAGCGAAAGAAAGACGACGGAGAGCATTCCTGTTGTTGCTATCTTGTCTGGAACCCGATTCCGTCACGCCAGTGGTGGCGTGTTCGACTACGCTTGTCCGGACCGCAGAGGAGTATTCAGAGATTGTCCGTGACCTCATGTGCTCCCGTCCCGTGGAAGTGTGAGAAGTGCTTGTTGGTGGACGAGCATCATATGGCGGCGGGGGAGCAGTGATCAAGATCACGCTACCATTCTCGCTGTCTCGACTTGTGACAACCCTAAAATTGACACCTTGGTCCATGCTGCCGCGCTGCTTGTTGACATTTTTGCGTGCCACAAGCCGTTTGACGCGTCCGCCGAACATCTTCGCATGCTTTATAAATGTCCGCGATCTTGAGACGCGGGAGACGCGCGGAGGAAAATGATGAGAATAGGGCTGATGGGAAGGCAAGGATGAATAATTCGCTGTCTCTGTCATGGGCATGGGCTCTCCCAGCGGGGAACTATGAACGTCCTCGGAGAGTGGTGAACGAGATTCTTCGGATCGAGGGAGACCGGGCATTACACACTCGCGCCACGCTTCCAAGCTGTCAAGTGTCGACGGAAACGTGTCTGTACCCGTGGGCTGCAAAACCAGACGTGCGAGCGAAGGAGACTGAGGGGACATGGGTGACGGCGCAGGAGGTAGCGATACCGGCGATCTGGCCAAAGAGGTCGGCAAGGTGTGCGCCAAGATGGAGGAGACTTGTGAGGAAGGGGAGAGCGCACTCAGGCTCAACGCTGGTGTGGATGCAGGGCTACTTTCTGCATCAGCAATAGTAATCCCCAAGTTATTCCGAAATATGCGATCCGTCTCCGTATGACCTCCGAGGTCGCTGAGCCAAGTAGACGAAGAAATCTCCCAGGGACGAAGATTCTCAGACTTGATCCCATGGGATCCACTACGCATCGACTCGTTCAGGATGCCAGGTGTGGAAGGGGGCGACACACAAATTGCTGTCTCGTTGTCGATATTTTCCAAGTGCGGGGTGGAGGGCATCAACAAGAACTGGCTTGACGTCGGCGAGGCCAAATCAGCGACGGCGGTGACTCGTGGACACGACAACAGGACCGGAGCTGGCGTCGGGAGTTCAGACATGCTCTGGTTCGCGAGTCCTTGCGTATCACTGAATGTGAAGCACGACGATGAGACAGGAGTTGGAAGGGAGAGTGGGGTGGCTGGAAGTGTTAGATCGGTACTGAAAGGACAGTATTCTGTTGGAGGGACGACGATTCGCAGCGGGGGTGTCTTCTTGGGCAACCGAGTTGCGGAGCTATCGGAGAAGGAAGGCCTATGCGATTCCTCGAGTGAGTCGCCGCCCAGCGGGGGAGTTGGAAGATCCATGACCTAGGGGATTGGAAATGAGCACTACAACGCAAAAGTTGGAGGACCTCGTCGGCGGGCTCACAGTTGAGACTCGGTGCGCTGAACACTGCTGGGGCTTGAATACACAAACTAAAAGGTGGGAGACGAACGTACGGGAGACTCTGGCCAAGCACCCGGGAATTGCTTCTCTGGCGTGCACGGCATTGGAATTGCAATCCTTGAACGAGACGGATGCCGAGGCGACGCCACGACAAGTTGAGATGAGTGCAGAAGAGAGATACTCGAATCCACGAACCGTCGTCTTTCAAAATTTCACCTTTATAATCAAATCGAGAGAAGGAAGAATCCCATCAAAAGTTAGTCCAAACAAGTTATTAGCTTGCAATTAGCTTCTATGTGAATTCAGCACGAGCATACGCTACAGGTTTCCTCTAACTGCTGCATCCACGCTCTGTGCAAAGTACTCAATGTTGCTGCTATTCAGTCCAGCCATCGAGATACGACCATCCATTGTCATATAAATATGGGCTTTTTCAGCGAGCGCCTTGCATTGCTCAGTCTGGAGCCCGGTGAAACTATGCCAGACATGACATGAGTAACACCAGAGGGGACAAAGGCAGGCGCACACACCTGAACATGCCAATTTGGCTCTTGATATGCCCCCAATCTCCTGGTGTCTGGAATCCGTTGGTTAGGAGCTCGTACAACCTTTCTCTCATGTTGATAATACGATCTGCCATGCCCTTGACTTCGCCCTCCCATTCCTGGTAAAGCTGAGGGTCGGACAGAATTGTACTCGCGATATGAGCACCATGTAGCGGTGGGTTCGAGTACATGGGCCGCACGATAATTTTGAGCTGACTTTCAACGCGTTTCTTCTCTTCCTCGCTTGCAGTAGTGAGTGAGAAAGCGCCAACGCGCTCGCCGTAGAGCCCCATGTTCTTTGCGAATGATTGGCAGAGCGCTATGTTGTGGCCTTGTGATACAAAGTGACGAACGGCAAAAGCGTCCCGTGTCGTCGAGCCAGAAGCAAAGCCTTGGTATGCCATGTCAAAGAACGGGAAAAGTTTTTTTTCGGCAAGAATGTCCGAGAGCTCCTTCCATTGTGCCTGGGTAGGATCAACCCCGGTGGGATTGTGTGCACAAGCATGTAATAACACGATGGCACCTTCCGGGGCGTTCTAGAGACTGCATGAGGGAAGGATAGGTGGTACGTTTGAAGTCTGCACGAACCCGAAGATCCTCCTTTAAGCCGTCAAAGTCGAGGCCAACTGTCTTCTTATCGAAATATCTGTACGAGCGAACTTCCAAGCCAGAGTCTTTGAACAAGGGAGTGTGGTTCCCCCATGTAGGGGTGGGGAGATAAATAATTCTAGCACCAGGATAATGTCTGGCCAGGAAGGCACCGCCAATTCTAAGAGCACCTGTTCCCGAAATGGATTGTGTCACCGCAATCTGATGTATCCAGGTGAGTGCGAATCCGAAGCATCATAGACGTGGTGGAACGGACTGCATTTTGGTTCAGCGGTGCACTGTCGGCCCCGTAGGCGAGCTTTGCAGCGTTCTGAGTAAAGGACGCGAGGCCTGTGATGGGAAGGTACTCTTTGTCTAGTTTAGCAAGGGCTATTTTGTCTTCCGCCTGTGGTACGCCGGGACAGTTGCCGGGGCGTTAGCTGGCTCCAAGTATGGCAGCAGATGAAAAGGAACCTTGTTGACGGCGTTGAGGACATATGGTTTGCCATTTTCGTCCCTGTATGCGCCGACACCCAAGTTAATCTTGCGTAGATCCTTGTCGGCTTTGAAAGCCTCCGTGATACCTGGCGAAAAAAAGTGAATACATGTACGGAACATGACGGAGAGTCATACAGACCGAGGATCGGGTCGGGAGGGCCAGCGGGGACGGCGGACCAGGTGGACAAGGGAGCAGCGGTACGGAAGACAGCGGAAGCACGGCGAATGGCCAGCATCGCAAAAGGTGAAGATCGTGAGGAGTGGTCGGTGTGTTTTGTCGCAGTTGGATCCGGAATCACCCGAGGGCGACATAGGCGGATGTTCGCTAGTTTTATTAGCACGAGTATAGCAGTATTTAATTATTTAATTAAATTAATTTCTGCGCGGACCTACCCTTGTAATGCAAAATATGAACACTATTTCTCACGTTTTTCATTTCAATCCCAATTAAAATATCATTGAAATACCCTAATAGTGACTTGTCAAGCAGTCGTCAGCCGGCATGGCACCTGGATTTTTCCGCACTTCTCTAGATAAGATCTACGATGACCGCACCAGACCAGGACCTGTCAAGCAGCCAAGGGTACGCCGTACTTCTTCCCTCACCGTCCACTGTTTGAATGGCAGTCATCAGGGGCGTCGCTGATGGCGACTTGCAAAAGTGAGCATCAATCGTTCAATCGACCACTCCTAATCTTGCCCCAAAGGACCGAAGGGGGCGATGGCCCGACAAAAAGTGCTCTCAAGAAGGCTGCCAAGGAAGCAGAGAAAGCAAAAAAAAAGGCCGAGAAAGCGGCAAAGGCCAAGGTGTTGGAACAGGCTCGAGCAACTGCAGACGAGGTTTTATCTACTTCCAGCCATCAGATTGACTTGCTCAAACTACGCCCGCAGGATTTCGCTGCTGGCAAGTATGGCAAACTCCCATTGCACCAATCTCAATCGCGAACGGGCCGCAAACGCACTGATATATCTACTTTGAGTGCTCAAAACCATGGAGAACAAGTGTTCATCAGAGCTCGTATCCAGACATCCCGCCTTCAAGGAAACAAAATGGTTTTCCTCAACTTGCGCCAACGCACGAACACTGTCCAGGCATTAATGCAAGTCACCGAGGGCCAGATCAGTAAACAGATGGTCAAGTGGGCCGGTTCACTAGCCGTCGAGAGTATCGCCCTCGTAGAGGGCATCGTGAAGAAGAGCCCTGAACTTATCAAAAGCGCGACAGTGGGTGACATCGAGATTCACATCAGCGAGGTCCGTAATCCAGTGTTGATCTGAGTTCAATAAAGCTGATCTCCAATAAATCAGTTGTGGCTCTTGGCCGAGGTAGAGAGCAGGTTACCGTTTTCTCTCGAGGATGCCAGCAGGTCAGAAACCGCACCTGAAATCGAAGGACAGTTCAACAGGGTTTTGCTCGACACTCGATTGAATAATCGCATCTTTGACCTCCGAGCAAGTCCTTCATTACTTGTATCATTTCCCACCATTCTGACAAGCACACAGACGGTGACCAATCAAGCAATCTTCAAGCTTCAGCATGCCATTGGAGACCTGTTCCGTTCGTACCTGAATAACAATGGGTTTATCGAAATACACAGTCCTAAGCTCCAGGGTGCTGCGACGGAATCCGGTGCATCTGTCTTCAAGGTGGACTACTTCAAAGGTCTGCTTCCATCAATGTCTACGCTCATTGTCTGACGAACTATTCCAGGAAATGCGTTCCTAGCGCAATCTCCCCAGTTGGCCAAGCAGATGGCCATCGCAGCTGATTTCGAGCGGGTGTACGAAATAGGTCCCGTCTTCCGCGCCGAGGATTCCAACACTCATCGCCACCTCACCGAATTCGTCGGTCTGGATCTTGAGATGGTGATCGAAGAACACTATCACGAAGTCCGCGATATGTTGGATGGCATGTTGAAGTCCATATTTCGCGGTCTCAAGGAACAGTATGCGGATGAGATCGCCACAGTAGGGAGGCAATTCGAAGCCGAAGAATTCGAATGGAGAGATGGTCCAGAGGGTACTTTAGTCTTAACTTTCAAAGAGGCCGTCGATCTCCTCGTCGGGGATGGTGTGGACCGAGAAGTTTTGGACGATATCAAGTGAGTCATCGACGATGTGTACTGTACCTTGCACGTGCTGATAACCGCTTGGTAGTACGGAAAATGAGAAGAGGCTTGGCCGTGTCGTGAAAGCCAAGTACGACACAGACTACTTCATCATCGACAAATTTCCTCTCGCCCTCCGTCCATTCTACACCATGCCAGACCCAGAAGACCCAGTGAGTAATTCGATCGGCTGGCAATCATATATTGACTCGGTGCTAGACCCTTTCTAACTCGTACGACTTCTTCATGCGAGGTGAAGAGATTTTGTCCGGCGCACAACGTATCCACGACCCCGAATTCCTTTCTCAGCAAATGCGTGGTAAAAGTGTTGACCCCGAGAGCATGAAGGGATACCTGGATGGCTTCCGAATTGGCTGTCCACCTCATGGAGGGGGAGGCATCGGTCTTGAGCGTGTATTGATGTTGTTCTTGAAGCTGAACAACATCAGGCGAGCATCATTGTTCCCCAGAGATCCCAAACGACTTGAGCCTTGATCTCAAGTCTTTGCGTGGTTGTCTAGAATCATTACGATTTACCCGTGATGGTGTGCTGGTTGGCACCCGACTAGATTTTACAGAATACACCAGATAGCGCACGAGCAGACTCTGCTACGTATTCCGAATTAAATGTTTAAACAAGACCAAAAGCGTCCAGAAAATATGTCTTACGATGGAGAACGCTAAATGGAAAGCGAAATACAAACATCGTCCCTCTGGTAAAAATTACAAGGCTCTAGACTGCAACATGGTGTTGAGCAGAAGCCGGAGGTGCAAGTGGTAGCACTAACCACGACCGTAGTAGCCACGTATCAATATCCACTAGTTTCATCGTCTTTCCCTCCTCATCCTCCGCCTCTCGGAACGTGAACCCGACCCTTGGCCAATGGCGCTAGCAGGCAGGGAGCCCCCTTCCAGAGCAGCAGCAATAACGTCCGCAGGTAGATCAATATGAACACCTTCGGCGTAAGCATACGCATCCAGCGGGGAGTATGCCGGCGGATCTCTCCTCGAGAATGCTAGGTGACCATCTTGCAAGTTGTCGACTGGTCCATGAGGAAGCGGTGAGGATAATGCCTGCAAGTGAATATCACGCTGATTAGGCGTGGGCGGATTTGGAGTGCGCGGCGAATCAGGTGGTGGATGTACCTGGATGGTGGTTTCGGAATCTGTGTGTCGCACGGCGGCCAGGAAGTGAGTGAATGAATCCCGCCGTAGGCGAGGAATACTAAAGAGGCTGCTCGCACCTGCGGCACTTTCGCTGGCGGGTGATTGAGAACGCGACGACGAGGACGACGAAACGCCTTCGTCTTCCTGACCACTCTCCCTCTCTAAGGCAGGTGACGAAGGGAGTTCGTGACTAGGAGTCGTATGGAACGGAAGATCAGTCGGTGATAAGTATCCGTGATCATTGGATGGCCCGGCGCCATTCTCGCCGGATTCCTCACTAATGGGAGTGATCGGCGGAGGAGTCGGGGACTCCTGAGGGTGGGAGGATAGTGGAGTTCCCCTGAGAGGCGATGAGGCGGAAGGAGCAGTGGACGATGGGTTCTTTGGCCGTCGGTGACGATGTGAACGGCGTGATGTGCGATGTGGAGCTGAAGTGCCTTGCTGTGGGAACGGAGCACCAGCAGGTCGGATGCCACCCCCGACGTCCAGTAAAATGCTACCCCGTTCACTGCCATAAGCAGGAGGGGGAGCAAGAGTCCCCACGCTGGGAGCAAGACCCCACTTCTTGACGTTGGCCTCGATAAAGACAAAGCCAGCCTGACCAAGATTAACGTGCACGCTACAAGGGCCATCGGCGCCGATCGTGGGAAAGAGGTTGTAGCGACTGAGGCCAACGAAGGCGTCCTCAAGCTTGCGGCCGTTGCGAGTGAAGAAGACGGTGCCTGTGCGTGGTCGGTAGCCAACGCCGAGAACATCGCCCTCTTTGAGAACTGGACCAAAGGTGGATGCAGTAAAGGGGTAATTGTAGCATTTATCGCCGTTGGAATGGTATGCGACGGAGTGACGGCTCACACCGGGTAGACGGAAGGGAGGATATGGTTTGGTAGCCAACCCGACTGCCACAGTGGTGGTGTCGGGGAGATCGAACATTTTGACCTCCCAGTAATAAACCTCGTTTAGTTTTGGCAGGGGTAGGTTTGACTGGACACACGAAGCTGATGCAGGATCGGGGAGGAAGGTTATTTCAGTGCGAGCATGTACAATGAGTGAGTTGATGGTCTCATAGTCGGGTTCGAAGCACCAAGCGGAGACGCCCTTTTCCTGTATGGATAGAAATTGCGATAGAGTGATATCAGTTGGTTCCGAGTTAGGGGGATATTGTAATTGATACTCTGAAAGCGAACGTAGGACGATTTCGAATTGCGCGGGTGAAGAGAGGAACGGACCTTTGGCTCTTAGATATGACCTACGGACTGAGTCAGAGACGCTCTCGAGCCAGCGAGATTCGACGCCTTCGAAGCCACCGTCACTCTCGTAGAGCTCCTCGCGACTCATGTCAACGGGGCCATCTGCGTCTCTGAGGACGATTCCACGGCGCCTGCGGATGAATATGATACATACGAGAAAGAGGAGGAGGACGAAGAGGAATGTGGAGAGGACGATGAGGAGGGGAAGGATGAAGAGGAGGGCGTCTGGGGGAGGTTGTTGCTCTGGAAAGTCGGGGATGGCCATGAGAAGTGAGTGGGGGACGAGGAAAGGGCGCAGTAAGTATCACTGTTAAGGACACTGCGTCTGGTTTCCATATATGGCATTAACAACCCACCTCCTTCGTCGCTGTGCCCGACGATGAGCGCGACCCTCTCCCCCGCCCAGTCCCCAAGAACACCCAAGAGAAAGCCATCAACACGCAGGCCTAGAGCGTGCTCACATCTCCCACCAGTACAGTCCCAGGAATCTCACGACGCCGCCCTCTACGCCATCCGCAACTTCCTCAAAGGCCGCACATGCTACGACGCATTCCCCGTCAGCTTTAGGCTCATCGTACTTGACACGAAACTCAACGTAAAGAAGGCCTTGCAGTGCCTCTTGCTCAACGGTGCGTTCGTTCATCCATCCGTGCCACAGGCCTCATCCTTCTACCCCCTAGGCGTCGTGTCTGCTCCGCTATGGAACAGTGAAAAGTCCAAGTTTGCCGGCATGCTCACTGTCCTAGATATCATCCACCTCATCCAGTACTATTACGATAATTTAAATTACGAAGCAGCAGCTGCAGACGTCGAGACATTTCGACTCGAATTGTTGCGAGGTGGGTGGTCCCGATTCCGTCCGATGGATAACTTTCCATGGCGCTCCCGTCAGATATCGAAAAGAGCCTCGGCGTCGCCACTCCGCCGCTGCTCAAAGATCATCCCAGCAGCACTCTCTACGATGCCGCCAAAGTCCTCATGCAAACTCACGCCCGTCGTCTCCCCTTGCTTGATTACGACTCTGAAACTGGTCACGAGGTCATCGTGTCTGTTTTGACACAATATCGTCTACTCAAATTCATTTCTATCAATGTATGCGATCCATCTCATTTCTTGCGCGGATCTCCCTTACACCTCTTCGCTAGTGCACTAGAGAAATACACCAGCTCCATCTTTCTCTCCGCAAACTCAAGATCGGGACATACGTGTCTAAAAACATCCCACCAGAAGCATCAAATGTATGCACTCCTTATTGGCCGATAGCCACTGCAACTCTCAATACCCCTGTTTTCGACGTCGTTCATATGTTCTCCGAACGTGCTATATCGGCTGTCCCAATCATCGATGATGACGGTGTGGTCGTCAATCTTTACGAGACCGTCGATGTCATCGTACGTCATGGAATAATGTCCGGGCCATGTCTGACACTTTTGCAAGACACTTGTTCGTCTTGGAGCGTACCAATCGCTTGACTTGACGGTATCCGAGGCTCTTAACCAGCGGTCTCCAGACTTTCCCGGGGTCGTCATTTGTACAGCTGGCGACTCGCTTGGCACACTACTTCAGCTCATCAAGAAGCGTCGTGTCCATAGGTTGGTGGTGGTCGAAGGGGAGGTAAGTCGCTCGTCTACTAGCTTTCCAGCACCCGGTTACCGACCTTTTACAGGAAGAAGAGAAGAAAGGCGGTAAGAAGGGGCGTTTACTTGGGATCATCACCCTCAGCGACGTGTTACGATATGTCATCGGTGAAGTTGGAATTGGCCAGGCGGCAGAGTCGATTGAGGAGCTGCCATACAAGGCGTCGGCGCTCGAGGTTCCTTGCTCATAGTTTCGTTGTTGTCCCTTTTTTCGTATTGGCCACGGCCCTTGTGTAGATCACATGTAAACCACGCCGCGACCAACTTGTCCTTCGTACAGCATGACCGCTATCCAAGCCATCTACATTCGCAGCCATGAACAACGACCAACTCCCAGACCTCACGTTGTCTACCGGATAGAGATACAGGCTCACGTCCGTTCATGGCAAATGTGGCATCGATACTCCGAATTCGTCGAGCTTCACACTGAGCTCACAAAATCCACCGGTTCACCACCCCCCGCAGCCCTCCCCCCAAAAAACGCGTTCTCTGCTCTCAAAGGACCCTTCAAGAATGAAGGCACGCTTATCGAACAGCGTAGAGCTGGCCTCGAGAACTACTTGCGTGCCATTCTCAGCGCCAAGGAAGACAGGTGGAGGGACAGCTACGCCTTTCGTGATTTTCTCGGTGTCCCCGTAGGCAAGCAGGGTGCAACGCTTGGCGGTGGCGGCAGTATCAAGTTCTCGTCCGCGTCGTGGCTCGATGAACATCTTGAGCTCCAGTCCCGCATTCGCGACGTGCGTGCGGACATCAACAGACGGGACACGCTCTCCGATCGCGGAGACATCAATGCGTCGCACACCGCCAATGTCCAGGCGAAGAAGCGGCTCGCCGAGATTCTCTCGCGCGTGCGCACGTTGACGGAGGGGTTGCAGGAGCTGGGCATGTCGGGCATGGCAGAAGGCGAGTTGCAGAGGAGGACAGATATGGTGGCACGCTTGCAGGATGACTGCGAAAAGCTGGGAAAAATGGTCACGGTTGCGCGCCAGATGTCCCGTGCGGGCGTACTTACGGCCTCATCCACCAGTTTCACAACCGTCGCAGTGGCCCCCGAGTCTGACCGTGCTGCGCTCCTTGGTGGTGGCAAGCCGGTCACTCGTGTCTTTGGAGTGGCATCCAAGACGCCTCAAGAAACCGATGTAACACGTCCATTGGATGATCATGGCCTACACCAGCTGCAGCAGACGCAGCTAGAGCAGCAAGACGCTCAACTTTCACAGCTGACTTCAATCCTTCAAAGACAACGGCACCTCGGCGAGGCCGTCAATGCGGAGCTTGTCATGCAGAATGAAATGTTGGATGATCTAAACAATGAAGTGGACGTCGTCGGGACTAAGCTCTCGAGCGCGAAGAAACAGTTGAACAGGCTTGGTTAATGTCTTGATGAAGAGTGCTTTCTAATTGGACTGTACATATACCATATAGCTTAAATATGAACCATGTTTGTCTGATATCTAAGATCCAAGATTGCGTCAGATTATCATCTGTCGTAATGGTGTAATGTATATCTATGGTGAGTGATGCTCAGAAACCGTGAACACAATGATGGGTCAATCCCTTTTCGTTAACATTTTACCCACTCCCTGTTCAGGATCAGTATAAGGGTTGGTCAAAAGCAAAAGACACATGCCTCGAAACACCCAATCATGATACCACAGGCAGGCGCGATCTTGGCTGTCCGTGGAAGAACCCCGGCGAACAATGCGCTTACGCCCTCGGTGCGCATTATTCGTAGACATAGAGGTATTGTGGCCGTTTCTCTGGGAGGAAGCATCCCCGACATTAATAATGCTTGTTGTCTTGTCTTTAAGACATCGAAGGGTGACGTTAGAAGGGATGCAGTCGTCCCACTAATGGCCCCGCTTGCAAATGCAACATATGGCCCCGTCTTGCCATGTGACTCGAAATGGCGTTTCAACGCTTCGTAACCAGCCCAATAAATACCACTGAAGGGAACGTCGCGCCAGAGAGTGGGGCCGAGTCCACGCCAAAGAAAGAGGACTCCTTGCTGACGAATAACGGTCCGTATTGATCCTAGAACAGAAGAAAGCGTATGTGGTCGGTCGGGCGACTTAGGTGTAGATTGAAGATTGGTGCGAACGAGCTCAAGCGGTGAGAGAAGGGAAGTGAGACAGGTTCGAGCAGTGATACCCGCGAACAAGGGGACCAAGGTGGGTGATGACACCAATTGGGGCATGACATTTCGTAGGAGATGGTCATACGTGAGCATGTACATGGTAGAGGAAGGGACGCCGATGAGCCTGTAAACGAGATGGGCACGAAAATTCTCGTTGGGAGGTAGCGACTTACAAAGTTGTTCCGACACCCTTCCACAACCCTCTAACACCCTCTACTTTCACGACATGTCGGACCGCATCCAAAAAGCCGTTGACACGCTCCTTCCTAAGTACACCATGGTCATAGACACAGACCACCTCCTCTGCGGGGAAAGTCTGTACGAGAGACGACATGTTCCGGACACAGGGGACATTTGGTGGTTGACAGCACTTGGTGGACGTCATACGAGAAATATATTCCTTGGGCTGTGTTTGCAGACGGGTCTTGACGACATCGAACGGGGTCACTGTGGGGGCATTGTGAGCATGGCTTGGCGGTGTCGCGGGCAGAGCGTACTTGTGAGTGCGGTCATCGTCGAACCCGTCGCCGCCGCGACGAGTTTTGCGCGGAATGGGTCCATGGGGGGAGAAGAGGGAGTCGTGCGGCAAAACCCGGGGAAGGTGGTGTGGTTTATAATTTTGATGAATGTCGGGTCTGTACTCGTTCGCCAACATGTCTTCGTCCACTCTTCCCCCTTCCTCGCAACAAGCCAACAAGGCTGCCCTCGCAGCAGCCCTCGCAGAAAACCCACTCCAAAACACCCATCCTCCGTCAGACAAGACCGACGTAGAGCCCGGCGAAATACAAGAAGTAGATATGCAAGCACAGGCAGAGGGCATTCGCACCATCTTCAGTGATCCCACCAATTTCAATGTCAAAGTACGCCTTTTCCTTCATCCTATCCACAGCACTCATGCTTGGCCATATCAGCACCCCCTCTACTCTCCCTGGACGCTTTGGTTCGATTCCCCAGCGACAAAGGGGCGTAACCTCCCCCAAACACCCATCTCCTCCTTCCCTCAGACCCCCGTGCTTCAGACTCCTAGTGTAGCAGCAGCGCAAGGTTGGATGGAGGACATTAAACGCGTGATCAGTTTCGACAGTGTGGAAGAATTCTGGGGGTAAGCACCTCCGTCGATCCAACCCTTTCTCATTCTCATTCTCATCACCGACATAGTCTTTATAACCATATCGTGCCTCCCTCACAACTTCCTCAAAAAGCCAACTACTACCTTTTCAAGGTATGTTCGTTGCGACTGGTGACTGAAACACCATGATCATACCTTGCACAGGAGGGCATTATTCCAGCATGGGAGGATGACGCCAATAAGAATGGCGGCAAGTGGAGTATACAACTGCCGAAAGACAAAAATCGCGGTAACGTCGATAAGATGTGGCTTTACACGGTATGTATTCCTTGTATTCTTCTTATCGTAGGCACTGATCACTGGGCCGTCTCAGATGCTTGCCGCGATTGGTGAGACATTCGACCCTTACCTCACCAGTGGCGAATCCCCCGGGCCCAATCCGCAGTCTCTCATTACTGGTGTTATTGTTTCGACTCGACCGCAGTTTTATCGACTGTCGATCTGGACGCGGTTGGCTGCTACCGGAGACGACGACAAATTACGGGAGCGAATCGAAACGATCGGGCGACACTTTAAAACTAGCGTGCTCGGGTACGCGGAATCGCAGAGGCTGGCTGGCCCGCTTGCGACCGAGGTGGAGTTTTTGTCACACAAAGACTCGGAGAAGAAAGGCAAGGCAGCGAAAAAGATAACCGTCTGAGAGGCTGCTTGTGTTCATGCGAGGCGTTTCGTGCTGGGCTGATTTATTCATTTTATACGAAAAGTAGTGGACGAATGAGCCGTCGATTGTCCTTGGGCAGCTGCTGGGTGACTCCTTAATGACATATCGTTATCCTTTTCATCTGACAGGTCTCCGGTGCATCGTGTGTTCCTGCTGTGCTCACACAGCCCTGGCCGACAGCGGGTACGCGGGCGCAGTCGGGCGTACAGCCACTCATCATCGCCCTCTATGTACTTAAAACCCCTTGGCAACACTCCTCCCTTTAATTCCTACACTCACAATGTCACTTTCAGGTTTCCTTTCCACCGTCGCTGACAAGGCACAGAGTGCCATCAATCAGACCCCTCTAGCAGGACATATTCCTGGCACTGGCCAGCCAGGCGGCCCCTCTGCCAATCACGCCGCGCCGCAGGGTGGACATCGTTCTTTCGCCTTGGAATCACTGCAACATCAGATCCGCAGTATCGGCCAACAATACACCTCTACTACCCCTATACAGCGCATTATAACCCTCGAGAAGAGCATCGCCCTCGATTTTGATGCTCTCGCCAGAGACGGCAAAACACAGAGCAAGGAACTGTATGCATGGGGACAGCACGAGGACCCCGATTTGACCGATGGTGATCATATTCTTTCTTATCGTAGATCGTCGCTGATCGATGTCAACTTATCGCAGTGACGGATCGCCTTGCATTCTTGAACTTTGTGCACGGCTCCCTGTCCGCGTCCTTGGCTGTCAAACTGGACGGTGCCAGGGCACCGTTGAAGGCACTGCGCGACGCCGAGGCTGCCATTGCACCGAAACGCAACATCCGCAACGGATTGCGCAATCAGATCGGCCGTATCGAACACAACCAAGAGAAAGGCGGCGAGCGACGCATTGCGGAGTTGAAAGAACAGCTCGCTCGCGCGGAAAGCGTCGATGAGCAACCCGAGAAAGAAATCGAATTGTTGAAGCGGAGAGCCATTCGAGAAAGCGAGCAAAAGAAGTGGGAGGCCATTCGAGAGGTGGGTAGCCTGAACAAGATATTGTGGTCGATGACTTATACTTTTATAGTACGGGGAGAAATTGATCCTCATTTCGCAAGCCGCAAATCCCATCATCGAGGCTCTGCCTACCTTGCCTCCCTCTCCCCCGAATCCGTACGCGGGTGCGCAAGCGACCGCTGCTGCTCGTGCTGCTCTCCAGCACGCATTGGACAACTACAAACCGGGACAAATCACTATTGATCTGCAAACCGGGAGCGACCTTGCGCGATCAGACAGTCGTTCCTTTGGTGAGAGCCATGCCTCAGAGTTGGCCGCCGCGTCAGCTGGACAAGACTTGCACCCAGGTCTTCCCATGACCCCACCGGTTCCTGAACCCGTCACTATAGTAAAGGAAGACCACACTGCGCCCACATCCACCCAGCTACCGACGAACCCCGAGCAGTGCACTTCTCCGATCCCCGCACCGCCTGTCTCGGGCGTAGTGCAAGATGCCAATCCTAGGGTTGCGCCCCAGCGTGCTGAGTCAAATTCTGAGGACTTGTACGGCACCTCTTCGGTCAATACTCAAAGTGCTGAAGCAACAACGCGCGTTGAGCAAGAGGAAGTGCCGGCTGCCTCGAGTTCCGAGTCTGCGGAAGAAGAGAAGAAGCGTCTGGAGAGAGAGGAGATGGAACGCGTGCTTGCGGGTGGAGCGGGTGCCACCACAGAGAATGAAGCTGAAGAGCTCCCTCCTTACCAGGAGATTCAGGAGTAGTACTAGTAGATATTTATGTAATGTACATTACCAAGGCATTGCCATTTTCGGAATAGCTGTGTTGGAGAGCGACGACCACTGCGATGGACAAGGCTGACCTCGAAACATATCAAGTGCAACTCTCTCAGGTCGAGCTTGCCCTCCAAGCAGATCCTGACAATGCAGAACTCTCCTTACTCCGGTCAGAACTCAAGGAACTCACCTCCCTCACCCAAGAAGCTATCGCACAAGCAGAGTCAGCTTCCTCTTCTCGCGTTGGACCATCCCGAAAATCAACTTCGTCGGCCCCCGCCTTCTCGTGGGCCGCCGGAAACGAGTGTCTGGCCAAGTATTCGGGTGATGGTAGTTTCTACCCCGCTCGAATAACGAGTGTTGGTGGTTCAGCAGAGAATCCCGTTTACAGCATCGTGTTTCGGGGATACAACACCACGGAGCTCGTCAAGGCCCCAGAGATCAAGCCAATCCCACCCAACCATCAGGAGAGGACGCCCGCCGTCTCCAACAAGCGCAAGCTCACCAAGGTGGAAGAGGAGGAAAGAGAGCGGAAGAAGAAAAAGAACGAGAAGAAGCTGGAAGTGAGAGCTGCCAAAGCCAAGGAACAACTCGTCAAACAAGCGACATGGCAAAAGTTTGCCAAAAAGTCGGAGAAGAAGGGCGTGCATATCGCTGGTGTGGCCGGAACGAGTATATTCAAGACACCTGACAATCCGTTGGGTAAAGGTACGTGTCGTTTGGATTGCCTGATCTAAGCTGTCGTTGGACTTATGCACGGCGTGAATCCCAGTTGGGGTGACAGGGAGCGGGAAGGGAATGACAGAAGTGAAGCTATTGGGCAAACATAAATTCACGCCCGCGGAAGAGGCTAATCAGTGAACAAGTGGATTAATGTGCGCGTTTTCTCTGATTTTTTCCGTCGGCTTACTAACTTCCGTGTTATCAGGGGAATACTATGCGTTGCCCCTCTCTATATGTACTAAATGGCATATTGATGGTTCTGTAGCTTTGCGAATAGCAGGTTCGCTGCCATGCCTGATGCCTGGCACCTCATTCAATAGGCCGCTTGCTGCCTGTCCCGCGTCAACAAAAGCTGACGAGCTTGAAACTATATGTGGTGTTTTACCCTTTTTTTTCTCTATTCGACCTCATGAAGTGACTTTCTTCCGGTAATGTGTATACAGCCCATAACTTCGGTGGCGCGTTAAGATGGACGGACGGCGGCCCCCGCAACAGTCCCTCGCAGGTATATTACTACTCGGCGATTCGATTTTAAGGTTACTTGGAAGACTTGACGAAGAGGTGATACATTGATTAATGTTATTGAAGAGATCGAAAACTGACAGATGGGATCGAAATCGAAGTGGCGCAAGATCTGCAAAGGCACGACGAATCTAGGAATCTCAAATGGTCTTCCATAACGTCTGTCAATCTCTACGAGTATCCAGGTCTGTGGATCTCTACACCCAATTAACTGGCCATACAATGGACGGCGTCTAGGAGGAGCGTCCTCCCGGTATACTGTCATGGAAGGCGGGCCACCGGTTGTCACACGCCAGTTATCACCGCGGCCGATCTCAATTCTGCAGATATATCGCCTGCACGCTCCGAGGAGAATCAGCGTCGCCGGGTCATTAGGGATTAACGTCCACAAATGCGACGCATATCACTTCGGCGTATGACCGGGGTGATAGGTGCGTATTCGGGATTTATTGGCAAATGAGTTGTTATCACCGCACCCGACAAGGTCATATTATTGGCTCAAACTCTGCAATTCCCGGTCCCTCGTCGGAATGAATTTTTCGGGAGCACGCGGTTAGCTGTTGACTGAAATGTGGTTCATTTGGTCAGTATGGACGGGTATATGAAGCCGTAACCCGGCACAGGGGTGGCGCTCTCCGGGTTATCGGTCACCTCTGATGTGAACGACCGAGAACTGACGACGAGGTTGATGCAACCAGATTAGTCAGAGGCACTGTCCTAAAATTATGCTTTGGCTTCGTGCGATATATTGCTCTGGCAATGTGTACGCATGGTGCTACAAGCTCAAGATTGCCGAGCAGAAGCACTGTCGCTTTGGGCCGCTGGATGGTTGGCGACTTGCGGACTTGTCGCGGATAGATGCAGAGGTGCCACGACGCACGGTACCACTGGCTTGACATGGTGCCAAAAAAGCATGCCAGAGGGACGATTTGGGCAAAAGCTTCGCGATTTCTTTATTCCTTCCATCTCCGATCTGCTTCTCGACTTCGCGTTCGCCACCCATTATGCATGCATGACATGGGAGGACTGGGAATGGATGGGACCCTGACTGCCATGGTCTGCGCGGGCACACGCTGACGATGCTGTGTGTCTAGGACGAGATGCCCGATTCCCGGGGAAGAGTGGAGACCGTGGTGCGATTCACGAATTACGTCCCAGACGAGCCGACCATGTGATGGAAGCCCCCGAGGTTGCAACGTTGACCATCTAGTAGCTTCACATGCGTTGCGATGTGCTCGTCGACGCGGCAAGTGGGTCACCCAAAGCAATAATATTCTGCGATTCTCACTCGACGATCACAGTATTCCCAAATATGGTGCAGCGTATGCGGAACCTTGCTAAGTCTGCTACGAGCGTGCCTGCCACTATCTATCAGTAACGGCGATATATACACATGCGCAAATGAAGGCAAAGACAAAAGTGATCTATGATTCGTCCAAAGCAGTATCACGAATCACATTCCATCACCTACGCCGGGAAAGAGGAACCGTTGTGTTGCAAGGTCCGCCGAGGTGTCTGGACTGGCAGAACTTCCGTCTGCTGATGACGGGCTCGCAGAAGCTGTCACGTCGTTGGGTGGGAACGACGGCACCGGATCGAAATTGTAAGCCGTGTTTCTCGACATGCCAGCGACGTCTACCGAATGGCGTCTGAGGGGAAGTCCGGCACTGTGCGCAGCCATGACCTGAGCGGACAGATCAAGAAACTAGGACGAATCAATGAGCACGCGTTGCAGGTGGAAGAATGCCGTGGCCTACCACTTGTTCCTCGACGAGGGTGCCTTCGTGGAGAGTCTTGTTGGTGTTCTGCATGTGCACGAGGAGGGTGCGTATGCTACGGGAGGACAGGCCGCGGTATGTCGAGACACGCTCCAGTGCCAGGGGAGCGGTGTGGACGAGCCGGAGCTGCTCGTGAAGATAGAGAACGTATTGCTCCAGACATTCGAGGTAGTGCCGTTTCTTCTCGTGCGAGGAGATGGTGTCCCTGGTGCCAAGATGATGTGACGCGGGAGGAAACGCATGAGTGGATACCTACGGATCTGTGGGGGTGAAACCTATTTCTTCTGCGATTGCGCGTTGTCTGGCCTTGCGCTGGCTCTCTGATTTGTTGACGGCGGGTGCCGCGGCGGTGTCGGGGTCAGGCGACTGGTGTCTGCTTGTCTGGGGCGGGGGAGGGGAATATACGCGTGAATCAGGGGGGTTAGTGATGTTTGAGAGGAGCTCGGAGGGAGTGGGGAAGAGCGGCTGGGGGTAATAGTCGAGTACGGGGTCTGTGCGACGAGGATATACGAGCTGCTGTGAGATGGGAGTGTAGGAGAGGTCTGTGTCTTGAGGGTAGTAATAGGTGGGTAGCATGGCGTACTGGAGAGAGAGAGAGAGAGGCTCTGGGGACGGTTTATTAAGAGCGCACGGCATCCGCGGAGGAGGTTTATCCTAATCGGAAAGAGGGATCATATGTCGCGGAGTCGAATTTCATTCCGATCCTGACGCGATTACCTTCCGCATCCAGGAGTTATCCTTCCCGCTCTCGGTGCCATGCCGATCTGCTCACCGTTGCCTTTTCTGGATGACCTCGAGTATATAATTCACGCGCGCTGTTTGTCCGATCCACGCCAGCGATGTACCCAGCCCTCGATTTCGATCTCTCCCTGTACTCGGATCCCTACTACAACCCCCCCTCCTACCTCGATCAGAAATCAATCGCATCCTTCCCCGACGACGGCATTTCCTTTCCTCCTAGCACCTCGTCCGTACAGCACCCCGTACGAGACCGTTCAAACTCGAAGATCACCATCGCACATCCCTATGCGCGTCTCTACGCTAAGAAAGACGGCTCAAAGCGTCGAAAAATATGGAACCACGTCCTCGAAAAACAACTCTTCTCCCCCCAGGAATTGTCCGTGCTTCCATCCTCTCATCCCCCTGCTAAACTGAACGTCCCTTTAGATCCACCATGGGCGCACCACACAGGCGCACAATATACATCGCCTCCCTCGAAGCCCACATTGACCGCCTTCATAATCAATTACTTAGCATAGGCCTCTACCCAATCCCCTTTGAGCGCCTCGAGCCCTATCGCGGCCTCAACTCAAAAACAGCAAAGGTACCGCCCCCCTGATCTACCTCCCCCGTAGCTCATCGTATCTTCCAGAGCATGGTTGCTGGTCTGCAGCACGACGCAACCCAATTAAAGTTGAAACTCTTGGAACTTGAGCGCTCGGTCTGTGCCCCCTCCACGCCGTATATAGTCCCAACTGACCAGCCAGTTCACAGAATACCAATCTCAGAAAGCTCCTCGGCACCCACAATCCGTGTAGATCGTCCCTTGCCCATCCATCTGCACCCTCGGCAATGGCGCTCGAAGCAGACGTACGGAGGCACTCTATCGACGTCTCTGGGATGGGCATGGGCGTTCATAATTCTACGAACCACTTCAACCGATAGTCAATCGGTCTTACTCCCTTTCCCCGACAAAATCGTACCGTAATCTATAGGATAATCTCTGTGACACTTAGAGTATCCAATCGTATCATCGCATCTAGTACACAACGTCTCCCAGCTAGCGCAGACTTTTTCTCCGTCGCGCCCGCTATGCCAAAACATCAACCTCGAGTAATCGAGTCCCTCGTCGTAGCGATCCTCAACCCCAAATCCCACCCCTGTCCAGCTTTACTCGTTGGTCCAGCTTCGCTTTACTGCCCTGTGGCCGTCCCACTCGCTGGGCTCCGCGCTTAGTGTGGTATTTCTTTTGCTGTCGTTGTCGCTTTGCGAGATCCGCGGCCACCCTTTCGCGAACGTCTGCGGCTCGCAGCGACAGCGCCGCCGTCATTTTCGCGAGTGTATCAGGAGAAGGCGAGCGTGACCGCGGCGGGGAACGGGACAATCGAGAAAATGACGAAGACGGTCGAGAAGGCGGGCTGTTTTCTCCTTGCAAACCAGCAGAGCTCGCTGACCCCGAGCCATCCGGAGCATGTTCATTATCCGTTGACCACCGTCCGTTTTCAAATTCTGGAATTCGACTATCGTCTCCAGGGTCACTCTGGGCTGGCCGCGCTTGCACTCCGTCTTCCTCCCTTTCTCTTGGTTCGCTTTCCGACTCGTCCTCATCTCCGTCCTCTTCCTCACTTACCATTCCTTCATCTTCCACCTCCCCCGCATCAACCTTCTCTTCTTCGGTGTCTGTATCTTCTTCATTTTCCCTGTATTCTTCGCCTGTCACAGTTTCCGTGTACTCCAAACGTAATCAGACGGTGCACAACGAAGCGGACAACGGATCAGAAGCCTACCTCCTCCAGAGCTTTCTGATCCTTTTTCGTAAATCCGCTGGCAGCAACCACGACATCCAATTGGAACCCTCCCAGGCCGCCTTCCACATCGTCACCGCGTTTGACCGCGCTGAATCGAGGGTACAAGGTACTCTCGTATTTGAAACGTCGCTTGAAGAACTTTCGGATACACTCTACGTCCCGGTTGAAATACCTAGTTTATACCTTCGTTGATCATTACAGCCGGCGATCGCCAAGACACACGCGCTTACCACTCCGCATTTTCATGTGATGTGCTCACCATCTGTGGGAAATCGATGACCACCGGCTCTCCATTTTCTCGACGGATGAGGATGTTGTACTCATTGTAATCGCCGTGAATTAGTCCCGCTCGTGCAAAACGCACGATGATGTCCATCAATGTTGAATATAACTTTCCAGGCGACGGGACGTCGGCGATCTGCCGCCTGAATCATGTAATAGTTAATGACAAAGATGCCGTGATACTTTAGGTTCACTTACAGTGGATAGGCATCAATAGCCTCCATGAGGATGCAGTGACGCGCATGGTCAATGGGCCGCGGAACAGGAAACTGGTGTTCGTGGAGGATCTACAGGATTGTAATACTCGTTAGCCAACATGTCGGGCACATCATCGACACTGACCTTCATGAAAGCCCACTCTTTTTGTGCAGCAAGGCGGGACATGTACATCCACGACGCAGATTTACGCTTTCCCAGATAATCCCGCTTTTCCTTGATGGCACGAAAAGATATGCGACCTAGACTGATAGGGTCCTGTCTGACCGGCACCGATCCGCAGCGCAAATGAACACTAACCGATGAAGTTTCAACACCATTTCGTTACCCTCTCCATCGGCCACGATGTACACGTCTGTCGAACGGCACGTGAGCTATGGAGTAGTACTTGACGTGATTGCTGTGCTGCACGCACCAGCTTCCTTCCCAACGCCGATCTGGTTCCCAACCGAGTACATCGAATCCCGTTTGGAGAGGGCACGCATCGCCAAGTAGTCGTACCCCCCATAAGTCAATCTGTATCCATCATCTGCGCCAAGTCCGTCAGTTTACGCCCTATCAGGGACGCGTGGACCAACATTTTGCATTCTGAACCCGGGCGACCAAGTTACGTTTCGCGAGAGAGCCCACGATTTTGTTGACACCTCCATTACGCAGACCGGAAATCTGGACGATGAGAGGGGTTGGCACGACTTCGTGGTTCTTTGAGCCTATTTCAACCTGGGTTGATCGCGTCAGCGAGTACGAGGCGGTCTGACTGGATGTGTCGTACTGCGGTCAATACCCTGAACTCATCCGAGGTGATATACCTCAGATCGGTTGCGTCGAGCTTCATGGCACGGGGCAGAACAAGACGCGCGGAGTTGGGTAAGCAATGTCCCTACACACATGCCAGCTTCCAGCGCGATCGTCCGCAGGGCCAAAAAGGTTTTTCTACTCTGCCCGCCTCTGTTATTAAACGTTCTGAGTCATAGGCTACCGCAGGTGATCTCGCAATCTCTGTCCCGCCAACACGCGTGATATGTGACAAGAGGTAAGCAGTCGCCTCCTACTCGTGTCAAGACGCGACAAAGCTTCTCAGTTTTTCATTCACTGTCAAGGCGACATCCGATACAAGCGATGATGAACGCGGCCAGATCTGGCAAATATTCGAGGGAAACATGCGCGAACTGTGGGTCCTGCTTGAGAGCGCTACTGTTCACGCCGTCAACCAAAACCAGATATCTTTCCTCTTCGTTTGGCTGGAATCCTCAGAAAAAGAAGGGAGAAATCTTTCATCAACTGAGTCGATTCGTTCTTGCACGCAACGTCTCGAGCTCAACGAACCCTGCGAGTTCAGGTATTATCGCTTATTCCATATTTCGGTTTGAAAGGGAAGATCGTCAAGATGTGGTATACTGGTATGTTCTGGACTCGGCTCGCTGTATGTTTTCCGCTTTGACGCTGCGTACAAGCTATGAACTCCAGGTATCAAAAGAGTGTAGACGGTTCGGTCTTGGGAAGTTGTTGGTTCAAATACTTTCTGATATCGGCACGGAATGGGACATGACCAAGATCATGCTCACAGTTCTCAAAGGTCGTCCCAAAATTCATTTGACCCATCTCGTCGCTCATGTATCTGCAGCAAACATCACGGCAGTGCTATTCTACAAATCTGTTGGGTATGCTCGTCACGTTTACTGGTAATAGACGGGACTGACGCGGAATGCAGGTTCGCGATAGACGAATCATCGCCAGACTTTTCGGAAGGGGAGGGAGAGGACGAGTACGATTATTCCATCTTGTCTAGATCCATAGACTAGTATTTGTACTTGTTTGCCTAGCTGGTCTACCTCCCGAACGACCAGCACCGAGTTGCACGACTATTCTAAGCGCTATACCACTCATGCTGCCACCGTCCCTGCGGGGGTTTTCGTCAATACCCCGACATGCGCTTGGTCGGCGCTATGCATCACACGGTGCACCCCATTATAACGAGCCCACCGGCTGGTTGTTCGGCGAAAAGGTAACGGTCTTCGGTTGCATGTAATGCACTAACTCATCATTTGCACACATTTCAGCCACTACCACCAGGCCAGAAACGGGTGAAAGAAGAGTGGGAAAACATCTGGTACATTGGGATGTTTGGCTCGATGGCCTTGGCTGCCGTATTACTCTACTATAAGCCTGATACTAGGTATGTGCTGCTGCTTCCCATCACACGTGGACAGTGACCAACTCGCTTTAGCATACAAACATGGGCTCTGAAAGAGGCCAAGGAGAGAATGGAAGCTCGCGGGGAGAAGTACAAGTATGAGTCACCATCTTCATAGACATTAGGTCGCCTTGCTTGTACTCTCACCCCCGATCGGAATTGTACATAGATGAAACCGCTTATGGTGTGCATGTCAAAAGTGAACCCACCATCAGGCTTATTATTTCTTAGTGAAAGGATGTATGGAATGAGTAGTGCGAGAGAGAGTCTAGGAGGTTGTGTGCTACATAAGATAGATTGGAGTAAATTATATCAGCTTCACATATCAGTCTCTTATGCATATTCCAAGATTTTGGTGATGATACCGGTACCAACTGGGTTAATTTTAATCAGTCCCGTTCTCCTCAGCAGGCATATGATGCTTACTCGTTTTGTTGCCTTCGCGAAGCGTGAATCTGTGAATGACGCGAAATTAGACCCACCAAGTGACACCAACATTCAAAGGCGTACCGAGAACCAACTTCTGCAGCAACATCCGTCTGGAGCGAACAGATCATCTCCACGTTGTCACCCGGCATAACCTAATGTACGAGTCAATATAGTACTTGCTTTTTGCGATGCAACGAACCATTTTGTCCTCCGCGTCCGGGGTGTCAGGGGGGAAGGTGAGTGACGTAGTGATATCAGCAGTACGAAGGAAGAGTTGTGGGCGGTAGTTGGACATGAATGGTGTATAGCGTCCACCTGTCACGTGTGAGTACAGTGACATGGATGGTTCATAGGACAAACCTTCATCTTTGGTGAGAACATAAAGCTGGGCATGGAATTGCTTGACAGCTTTGATGGAACCAGGGACAGCAATAATCTGACCACGTTTGAGTTGTTCTCGCTTAACACCACGGAGCAAAACGCCCATGTTGTCTCCAGCTTCACCCTGTTAAGACCAAGTATATCGGTCACTTGACCTCACCGAAAAACCAGGGATGCTCACTCTGTCCAGTTCCTTATGGAACATCTCTGTCGGGGTACAACTTAGTACGTAAAGAAGAGGAACGTCAAGGTGCTAACCAATGCCAGTCAACGTGGTCTTGACCGGAGAACCGAGACCAATAATTTCGACTTCTTCACCCTTTGTGATTACGCCGCGCTCGGCCTAGCGAGCAGAGTGAATGGACAGAGAAAGCATTGCAGGTGGACTTTACTCACACGACCAGTGGCCACTGTACCACGACCCGGAATGGAAAACACATCCTCCACCGGCATGAGGAAGGGTTTTTCGAGGTCACCTTTCTAGGGTTATCCTATGACCTACATGAAATAGAGAACACATACGAGGGGGCACATCAAGCCAGTCGTCGCAAGCTCGAACAAGTTCAAGGATTTTGTTCTTGCCAATCTCATCGTCTCGACCTTCGAGGGCAGCCAAAGCTGAACCCATGATAATGGGAGTTTTTTCACCATCAAAGTTGTATGTCGACAATAGATCGCGCATTTCCATATCCACGAGTTCTAGCATTTCTTCGTCTGGAACCATATCAACCTTGTTTATGAAGACGACAAGTTTTTTTATGCCGACTTGGCGAGCAAGGAGGAGATGTTCGCGGGTTTGAGGCATCTGGCCATCGGTGGCTGAGACGACGATGATACCACCGTCCATCTGTGCAGCCCCGGTAATCATATTCTTGATGTCTGGAAAGACGCATGAATGACAGGAGAGCGGGGAACACAGCGAGCTTACAGTCAGCGTGACCGGGGCAGTCGACGTGTGCGTAGTGACGAGCATCGGACTCGTATTCTACATGGGCAGAATTGATGGTGATACCACGCGCCTTTTCCTCGGGGGCTTTGTCGATCTGTGAGTAGTCCGTAAATTTGGCTGAGCCCTTGTCTGCAAGCACTTTGGTGATGGCGGCAGTGAGGGTCGTCTTTCCGTGGTCAACGTGTCCTACGGACGCGTCAAGACGCGTTAGGGATAGTGAGAGGAGAAGTTACCGATGGTCCCAATGTTCATGTGAGGCTTGGTGCGAGTGAATTTGGTCGCAGCGTCAGCATAACCACGTCGGCCGACTATTGAGGTGAGAAGAGAGGCAAACCACATAGCAGGAGAATGGACAGACCAAAGGACAGGGCCGGGACGGAGAGTGACGGAGAGGGTGAGCACGTCGTCGTCCGGCAACGAGCATATCCACATCTCGGAGCTGGGAGACGCCTTGAGGAGGCTGCTGCTGCTCTCTGGGCTACCAAACGAAACATGACGGTGAGCAAGGAAGAAAAGACAAAAAAATGAAAATGTAGTGTGAGGCGGAGTGCGAATCGAGTGGCTTATGACCATGGACAAGCTCGACAACGCAGTCGCGTTCTTGTCTGACCCAAACGCAAGTTATCCCCCTCTCGCCCGCTCTTTGTCGCTCATCCCAGCCAGACCCAGAATGCACCACTCGCTCAGCGCATCCAATTCCTCGAAGCCAAGGGTTTGTCCACTCAGGAAATCGACCACGCCATCAGACTCGCAGCTAACCAGTCCGCCCAACCTTACCAATCAGCCCCGCACCACTACCAATGGGATTGGCGCGACTACTTCGTGCGTGCTCTCGCATGCCGCCCTCTCACTCGCCCTCACCCCCTCAGATCACCGCCGTCGTGTCTGGCACGGTAGCTTACGGCGCCATCTCCCTATTCAAGAAATACCTCTTACCCCATCTGAGACCACCAACCGCCACCGCCTACGAAGAGGACCGCGACGCCCTCACCGCCCAGTTCGATGCCGCAGAAGCACTCCTCAAAGAAATTCAGGCCGAGACAGCTTCCGTGCGAGCAGCAGTCGACGAGCAAAGAGAGCGGGTCGACAAGGCTTCTAGAGACGTCCAGGAAGTAGTCGCCGAAATGCGCCAAGGGGAGTCGAAAACAAGGGATGAAATGCGCGAAATTCGCGACGAGATCGAGAACATCCGGGAAATGTTGCCCAAGGTAGAGCTCGCGTTCTCACCGCTGTCCCGCTTCTAAGAAACGTTGCGTTCAAGATGATCGAAAAGAACAAGGAAACTCAGAAACAGTCGCTCGCAGAGCTCCAGCAAGAGCTCAAATCACTGAAGGCACTTTTACTCAGCCGCGGCCCGAGCGGTCTGACGAGTTCTCCCTCAACGCCATTAGCAGCTGTGACAGGTAGACCGTCCATTCCATCATGGCAGCTCGCGAACACCACTTCATTGGAATCCTCGGGAGTCAGTCCTCCCATTCTATCCAACGGTAAAGGAAAGGAAATAGAGTTGTCCCCCGACGAAACCTCGTAATTTATACTAGCTTGTCATATCGTTTTATGTAAATGATGATACTTGGTACTTGGTTGGAGTGGATATATTGATAGCCCATAATTGGCTCCATCGCGACCTGTGTCCCAGGCCCGAATGTTCTCCCAGTTCCGTCAGGCAGTAGAGAGCCTTGCGCAGCCTCTCCAAGACAATGCCCTCCCCCGGAGTCAGTCGCCAGATTCTCAGCGCCAGTCCTCATCCCAGCTGGCAGAGAATGCCCTCGTAAACCTTCGCAAGTCAATTGCGGTCCAGCGAAACGCGGGCGCTGCTCAACAGAACACGGGCCAAAACCCCAGGCCACGATCTGCAAGCCCGGGTCCTTCGTCGGTCGCGAAGAGCGCAACCGAGGCTGCCTTGCGCAAGACGACCCTTGAGGAGCGTTTGCGTGCATCCTTTGCCCCCTCCGAATCTTCAGGAGGCAACACTTCGTCCACCGTCCCTGTCACCCTGCATCCACTTTCACCTCCCTCGACGCCTGTTCCAGATTCTACAAGCCCTGCGGTAGGAAGCACTACCTCTGTTTCCGGAAATCCCGTCGACGGCTCCGTTCAAGCCCAAGAAGGCACTGGTATTGTTTTGGCTCCTCCTCCACAGGAACCCAATGATTTACCGAACGCACCGCTCCCTGTCGAACCTCAGGATCCTGCTCTGACGGACAATACGCCCACAGACTCGACTATTGGTCCTGATGTCGGTGAGACGCCAACGCAAGAGGTGCCTCTTGTGGCACACTCGAACTCGCCCCAACCTGATGATGACGTGCCACAACCTTCTGAGGTCGCCGAAACGTCGATGGTAGACACGGACCCTCCTGGAGATGACAGTGTCCAGCCAAAACCTGAACTGTCGACAATCGACAAGTCTGGGGATGCGAGTGTCGATGCGCTTCAAGAGCGCCTCAAGTTGGTGGAGCAGAGATTTACAGGTAAAGTCGCGTGTTGTTGCTCACTTGGCCCAGCATGAACAGTTCGTGTATATTAGACGTGTCCACCTCGTTCAAGAAACTTCAAGCGGAAAGGAGGGGTATAGATGGCGTTATCAGTGAGTTGACCCCACTGGAAGGATCCAAGGACGTTGCAGCCTTGCGGGAGTATCTTACCAATGTCAATATGAAGGTCGAGGTAAGCGGAATATCCAACCACGATAGATCCAGTCTTATGTTCCCCTCCAGCTCAACCAAGATGAATTACAGCGACTCAATGGGAAGCTCATGCGTACGCTCATCACGTTTTATCTTTCGTCGTTCCTCAAAACATGACACCACAGGGCAGGAAGAGCGACTGGAAGAACTTCGAGACACTCATCGACTGGAGAATACTTCTCAAGTGGATCAGATGGAAAAGTTGCGACAGCAGTTGAGCGAAACCGAAGCCCTCCTCGCTGCATCGCAAACAGAAGAGGACGATGCTAAACGAGACTCCGAGATCGAACACCTGCGTTCTGAAGTCTCCAAGGCGAACACGGTCGCTAAAGAGGAGGAGGAGAAAAGGGTAAAAGCCATAAGTTTACTCAAAACTGTGAGGCAGAAGTTGGTAAAGGCAGAGAAGGAGAGGGACGATGCCTTGCGAGAGTTGAATGAAATGAAGGACAAGAACCTGGAGGAGAAAGAGAAGGATCGCGCTGAACGAGCCAACTTGGAGAGGGAAATCAATACGATCAATGCGGAACGCGAGAAAGCGGTCACTGGGTTACGAGCACAATTCGACAAGGACTTTACTGCCGCAAAGGAGCGCGCGGAAAGGGATATTCAAGTCGTGAAGAAACAGTTCGATGCCGAAACGAACGCACTCAAGGTAATGTACTTGTACAACACGTTCTTTCTTACCGCTTACGGCCTCCCAGACTTCGCACTCTGCGGAAATTTCCGCCAGAAAGTCGCGTATCAACACGCTTGAGGCCACGGTGACCAACCTCACCGGCGAAAACAGATCATTCTTCGAACAATTGGAGCTACGACAAGCTGAGCTTGAGTCATCCCAGTGTCACGCTGAATCACTTCAGGCGCAAAACACTGAGCTCCAATTCCAGCTGAAGGAATTGCGAGAGCGAATCACTTTACTCAGCGATGAAGTCGGCGAGCTTCAAGGCGAACACGAAATGCGATCGCAGGTCCCCGGTGTTTCTACAGAAGAGATTTCACAGCTAGTCTCCTCGATAGAAGTCAAATACGAAGCGAAGCTTTCGGATCTCAGGAAGACGTTGACGACTGCTGAGAAAGAGCGCACTGAGGCTGAAGCAAACTGGAGTCGCAAACTCACAGAAAAGACCACGGAGACACAAGAGCTGAAACGCCTGCTTCAGTCCTCTGTCCAATTGCGCGAGCGGGATGAAGATGCGAGTGCGGCATTGAAAGCTGAAATCGAGAAACTCCAAACCGAAGCTCGAGCACAGCAAGGTCGATTGCACGAACTCCAAACCCATATTGACGCCTTCAAGGATGCCGAGGTGGGTCTGCATGTGCTCTAGTTTAACCCCTAGCCGATTGGTTGTTACAGTCAGCTCTCCATCGGCGCCTTTCGGAGGCCGCAGCTCGCGCTGATGACAGCGAAAAACAGATCGAGGAGAGTAAATCCCGAGAAGCCCAGCTACGCACGCATAATAAAGTACGGTCTATAATTCTCTGGAATCACCTCGCTCAACAAGAGATAGACCCTTCGAGATGAACTTCGAAAAGTCCAGAATTCAGTTGCCGTCCTGGAAAGACAGCGCAACCCAGGAGCTGGATATTGGTCATCTCGGTCGGAAGTTACGGACTCACGGACTTCCATCTCGTCGGTCCCGGATGCCCCTTCTTCGTCTCCGCCCTCTTTGGCCAAGAATGAAGAAGAAATTAATTACGAATACTTGCGGAACGTGATTCTCCAGTTCCTAGAACACAAGGAGATGAGAGTAAGTGCTCGAGACCAGTTCGCTAGCATGTGGGTGACAAACCTCCCTAGCCAAACCTCGTACGAGTGATGTCAACAATTTTGCGCTTTACCCCTCAGGAGACACGGCGGCTCATGTCCAAAGTATGACGGATTCTTGCACCGCGCTTTTGCGGAACTTGTTAGATACTTTCGTCGCATAGTGACTAGCACGTTTTACGTTTCGTCTATCCCGAGAGTATAGTTACCCCTGTCGTGGAGTGTTTTGGCTTGAAGAAGCCACCAGGTCGGGCATATGCCGTGGCGAAAAATCCTCTTCCTCCACAACTTGTTATCTCCTGAAACGACCACTGCAAGGACCCGAATTATATCCCATGTCTTTGGCGACCTTGACGCGGAATTCATACCAGAGCGGCATTTCCCCAGCTCAGGTGAGGTGCCAGAAGCTTGCACACCCGTTTCAATTCATCAACTCGTGTTTGAAGTGGCTCCAGCTTTGCAAACTATGGTTAGATAAAGAAACCTCGGGCCAAGGCACGCCTGATGTTGGGTCCGCAATTAGTGGTGTGCAAATATGTACTTGGTGTCAGACAACTAACCCATGAAGCACACATTACAATCTAACAGATGCACTTATCTCGCTTTGTAGTATCTACGATGCCAACCCTACTCTCCTTGGCTATCTCAGATATGCCCTGAATAATAGGCTTGTATCAACTGCGGAATTCGTTGCTATCTTCCTTCGTGCCACACGATCATCTCAACTTCAAAATGGCTCAACACTCGACTTGCTTTGTCGTACAGTACTGGATGCTCATTTTGCTTCTGGAATGCCACCCATAGGCTCTCTTCTCCCCTCTACAAGTTCCCAAACTGTCATACTCTCCCTAGTAAACGATGCGCTGGCCTTCCTTCGTCATGCTTACTCCCTCCCACCTTCCGGTTTCCACACTCTTTCGACATCTGCTTCAGAGCTGGTCGCGTTGATTTTACCCTGCGTACCGGACATTGTACAGGTTTCAACGACCCAAGCCATGATATGTTTCGGAGACGCGAATGACTTGCTCCATTCTGTGCGACTTTCCGCAGAAGTCCGCCAGGTGCTAGAGACGTTCGTGTTGTCCATGAGTCTCTTAATCGGGGATGATGCCAAGGTGGCTCGCGAGGCACAGATTATACACACCCAACTTGCCTTTGGAAAGAATGATATGTTGGGTTCCAACCTCGAAGCTGATTCTGTCTCCTTCAGTCTGTTGCTGCAGTCTTTCGTGCGTCGCTCTCTCATGGTTACTGCTGTCGCGCTGAGAACTTGCAAGATTGCATCCCGGGCTAGCGAGTACGGTGCTGGTAGTGGTTTAGAAGTTGTCGTCCTGCTAACAGGTTTGTTACGGTGGACGTCCTTGGCTCCAAATGTCTTCTACACTCAGATGCTACTGGCGTCCTTGATTTGTGTTGCGCAAAGTTCACCAAAAGGCATCCATGATGGGTCTTTTTTCATGTGGAGAACGTTTGTCCTCGGACGCGTGAGGTGTCTTTTTCTGCGTACGACTGCCGATATGCTGAGCGCTAGCTTACAGTTGCCTCGCCTCTTGCACACTTTTGAGAAGGAGTTGGATGGCCATGGAACAGTTGAGGCCGACTGGGTACGTTGTCACCGATTTCACAGGTATATGTCGCCTCATCTTCCTGCAGCGGGCTGCGATGCATGCCGCAGTCTCAGCGCTACTTCAGCGCTCCGATTTGCTGTCGCAGTGTGACCATGTCCAAACTCAGGCAAGGACCAGAGACTCAAGTGAAGAAGAAACTGCCAGGTTGGGTTCCTCCACTGAAATGTAGTCATTCACTTTCGCTTATACAGGTTTCAGCCCAGGCTCGTTCATCAGGGAGTTCATACAGCAGCTCTACGCAGTTGGACTCATAGACCAGGCATTCGCAATGAATGCGGATCCTACTCTTGCGAACGATCCTGGGTCACGCCTTCAGGCTGAAGCTTTTGAGCACAATTATACACTTGAGGTGAGACAGTCAACTTTCCATGCAGAGCGTTAGCAAACTCCGGTTCTGTAGACTTACCTCGAGTCAAGACTCACAATGGAACTAAGTGAAGAAGACACACGATCGTTATTGCATCGCATCCGTTCGGAACCAGGGAGTCACCATTTCTTTGCTCAAGTAGTTCATAAAGTGAGTGGTTGAGATCATTGATCCTTGGACGCAGAACATTGAGTGTCCGCAGCGCTTCACGTTACACTCGAAGTCTGGAGATTTAGAAGTATTAAGCCACCTTACCAAGATGCTCTATTTGCACGATTTTGCGCTCGATATTCTGTCCCTCCACTTGAAGATCACGGACCTTGTGTTCGAGGCGTTAGAGCTACTCCATGAGTATGACTGTGAAACCATTGGTATGAGTTCTTTTGAATGACGCGTGAATATTCGAATACTCATTGTGATGCAAAGGTGATCCGCAAACGGCTGTTAGCCATCTGGGAGACGTTGTACTCTTCGCCCAGATGGCGTTGACCAAGTTCCAGGTCAATATATTCATATACGTTCCTTGATCGCGGTTGAATGATTGCCTCGCAGATTTCGGCACCCTCGCTGAGGAAAGGTGGTAAAGTACTTCGAACAGATGTTCTGCGTTCTTCACGAATCTATCATTCGGAGGACCTCCCTCCTGATGTAAAAATGGTGTTTGCTGCATGGTTTAAAGCCATATTCGAGAGTAGCAGCGAAGGTATCGAGGATACTATCCTGCGGTAATTCCGACTATTCTTTCTGTTACTGTGGTACCAAACCTCACATCCAGGTCGACGAAACCTAAGACTTTGCTTCAAATGTCCCCGACGCTTTTCTCTCGAGCTTGCATCGCACGACAAGACGGACGTATAGACAACGATGACCTTCACAACGGCATCTCATATTTCCTTGGCCCTCTTCTCAACTGGACACTCGTGGGTGTTGTTCATGCGATGCTCTTCGAAGTCCAGCAACGAGGGTGAGTTTTTGCGTTGAACGTTTCTTGTTTGTCTTGAGAAGTGAGCATGCAGGTTCGCTCCCCCTGTCCAACTCGAGGTTCTACAAAGTCTGTTGCTGGCGTCAACGTGTCCCCATATGATCTTACGCCTCTGCAGTCCAAACATTCTGAAAATCCTCTCTGGAAAGCGTACACAACTCATCTTTTCGAGTCATCATTATGACATTAGCGCTATCAGAACTGTTGCATTGCGAACACTGTCTATCAAAAAAGATGGTGAGGGCGCTTCATCCCTTGTCGATCATTCGGAGGTGTTCACCTTAGTGTTAGGGAATGGGCAAGCAACGGGGGACTCTACAGCCGTACCGCCAGATGCGTTCTTGGATTTCCCCAGGCGGGAGATCCATGACGCATTCGCCTTGGCACGACAACATAAGGCGCCTCGCATTGACGTGGGCCGCTGCCTTACCATCACAACACCTACGAAATTCCTACTACTGCTTTGGACGGAGCTGTGCGTTGCCGCAAGCCTCGGCGAAACAGAGACGTGTCGTCGAATCATGACATTCGTGCTTGTCGTGCCACGTGCGGGTGTACCCCCACTTCTTCCCCTCTTCACGTACAACGTTCTCCCGCAGTTGATTGCCGCAGTTGACCAGCAAGGGGGCGACACGAGCGTGCACACAGAACTTTTGGCGACGATTATCGCTGGGGCCCTCTCTGGCGCCCTTCATCTCGAATGGGCACTACAGACCATCTGCAATGAGCATACCACACTGCTAGGGCAAGCAAGCGGTGTATTGGCAAGAAAACTCGCTGCGGACCTTCGCACCCGGAAAACGACGTCGAATACGAGCAGGACAATTCTCGAACATTTGAGCACATCATCTCCCTTTGCCGCAAACTTTCCTGTATTTATGACATGATAAGAATGTCTACTATACATCTATGTAGTCTAGGGTGACATTGTGTGCGGCTTTGAATGCTCACAGACCATCTCTTCTCACCCCTGGGTTATTTGTGAAATCAGGGATTTAGGGGAACACTGGTGTTTCTTTCGCTCCTAGTTAGTATTGTCCTACATAGGGTTTTAGTTTACCCCAATCGAACAGAAATGGACTCCAAAAAAAAAACAGACCATCTCATACTGTAGATGTCGGTGGAGCTGCCAGTGATGTCAAGCAGAGCTGCAATAACTTGGGGAAAGACGTACGACAGCAGGCGTTTTCGGAGGGATTACAATTCTGGTCTGATGGGCAAAGAATGAGACAAGATGAATCCGTCGACATCTAACCGACCGGCCAATCAATGACTGCTCATTTTCATCGAACACTGGCTTACGCGCCTTCAGTTGTGTCTCGTGTATCATATGAGGTGTAGGTGGATGGTATTCAGGCTGAATAGTGCTGGAATGGATTCCATGGTGGTGAAGAACTTTGCGGATTTCTACAGCGACTGGCATGAAGTCGTGATCACGGGATGCCATCACATGCACTGATGCGACTACTTTGGACTCAGAGAGCTGCCAGATATGAAGCTCATGGACGGAAAGCACGCCATTGACTTCTAAAATTGCGTCCCGCACTTCATCGAGAGATATCGTTGGCGGGACGCCCTGTAGCAGGATGAAAGACGCGCTTCGAACTTGGGTAGAGAAAGAATCAGATTCCAAGTAAGTAAAACTTTGGACAAACGCACCCAATGGCAGTGCAGACGAAAAGATGATCACGGTGATCACAAGACTGACTATCGGATCGAAATAAAACTTGTATTTCCATGTTGTGAGCCAGATGACAAGGCCGGTGGCGATTACCCCGACGTTGCCCAGGGCATCGCCCAAGACATGTAGTACAAGGGCCTGCATGTTCATAGAGCCGTGCACGTGTCCGTGTCCGTGAGGAACGTGTTCCGTGGACATCCGAGACGGAGAAGACGTTCGGAGAAGGGCCGTTTCCTCGCTTAGCCGAGCGGCATTTTCCTGCGTGACTGCAGACGACGCGATATCTTGCGCAGTTTGCACAAGCGAAGCACGTGTAGCAACAGGGTGACCATACAGCGACGAGTAGGACGTGGAGCGGTTGCGGTGACGGGAGGTAACGTCACCTATGCTGGCGGGCCGAGATGGTGGGGCACTACCCTTGTGCTCATGGCCATGCTCTACATGCATGGCGTTAGGTCGGCTGATGTGACAACCCAGGGTGATCGTACCGTGGAAGAGGAATAAGCCAACGATATTAGACGCCAAACCGAAAGATCCGACTATGACTATGAGACGAGGGTTTGATATATCTGGGTGAATTGAGCAGCGGACTTTAGCGGCACGGAGAAAGCATGCTCACCAGGGGTGCTGAAAAAGCGTTCCAGAGCTTCCATGGCAATAGAGAAGCAGAGTGCCAGGAGGAAAACGCCATTGATGAGGGCGGCAAGGATCTCGGCTCTGTGCCAGCCGTAGGAGTAGCGGGAATCCGTCGCATTTTGGCTGGAGAGCTGGCGTGGGAACGGTGAGGCGAGCTGGGATGAACACCGCAAATTACGACAAACCCTGATAGCATAGAGAGCCACGATCAAGCTCATTACATCGCTGGCGGAGAACGAGTTAGAGCTGGAATGTAGGATCGAGACAACTAGGGACATACTTGAGCATGTGAAAGCTGTCGGCGACGAGGGCGAGTGAACCAACAGCATAACCTAGGGAAATTAGAAGGGAGTGGAAGAGGGGAGGCTGCCACACACCGACGATGAGTTCTATGAAGAAGAAGAGGATGTCTATGGCGAGCAGAAGTGTTATCCGCGCTGAACGAGACATGGCCATGGCGGGCAGAAACAACTCGCTTAGTCAGCCTACACTCCAATCTCTTCCTACTGACTACCAGTACCACGAAAAAAATATGGCCGCCCCATCGATGGCTGCAGCCCTCGCTGCATCGCTGCCAGCACCCGCATCCGCACCAGCGCCCGCCGCGCCAACATATGAGGCCATCCCACCCTCCATGTCCACCGCCATCGACATCGAGGCAGAAATACCGCTCACTTGTGTACAACTAGATGCCCTAGTGCGTTCATATCCGCACAGCGATCGATGGTACCGCGATCGTTGATGTGCCACTGACGGCGGTGTTATAGGTTGTTACGAAAATTGTTCAACATGGTCGTGAGGCCCCATCTGCTTCTGCGCACGGCCTTTTGCTGGGACTGGACCTTGATGGTGTCCTTGAGGTATCCAACAGTTTTCCATTACCGAGTCATACAAGCGAGGAAGATGACAAATCGTCCAAGTCTATTGGTGGGTCCTTGCAGACGTGGTTCAATGGACGGTGGAACAAACGTGTGCACGTCAGCACGATACCAGGGATCGATGTTGCGATCGCTCAAGGAAGTGCAAGGGGACGACAACGTCGTTGGATTCTATCAAGCCACGACGCTGGGCGCGTTCTTCAATCAGACGCTAGTAGATACACAGGCGATACATCAGGAGAGACTAAGGCACGGGGGCGTGGTCGTTGTGCACGGTGATTGATTTCCGCTGTTAAGCCGCTGGTTGAGATTGATGGCGCGGACAGACGTATCGCAAACAGCCCGAGGCAATGCGTCGTTCTGGGCGTTTAGATTGACGTCTTCGTTCATGGACGCGTACAGGAAAGGGAATTTCAGCTCGTCGAGGTGGGTGCTTATGCCCTGCGATTATGGATGATGGACGGATTACGGGTTGTAGCTTGATGACGCATCGGCTCATGTTTTCGTCGATCCTTGAGGAGATTCCAGTGAGAATTCGGACCAACCCGCTGGCGAGCGCGTTCCTGCAGAAGGTAGCGGGGCCGAGTTTGTCGCCGTCTGGACAGGTCGGTGGGGCGTTCGGTGTGCTGGATCTCGGGCAGTCGGGTGTTTCGCGGAGCCTTGAGCTGGTATCAGAGGCAATTGACAATTACAGAACGGAGGATGGAAACGTGGCGTATCTGACGAGGCAGATCGCGAGGGAGAAGTTGCGGGCGGAGACATACGTTGCGAAGCGGAAAGAAGAGAATGCGCAGCGAGTTGTGCAGGGACTGAGTCCGCTGCCGGAGGAGGATGTGAGCCGGCTGTTCAAAATTCCAGCTGAGCCGAGCCGACTCGAGAGCATGCTGCTACTTGGGCAGGTGGATGCATATGCGAAGAGCGTGGAAAACCTGGCGGGGTTAGGACTCGTCAAAATGTTCGGCGCGAGGGTTCCCCTGTAACTATGTGAATATCCGAATGGAGATTAAACATTTATTATTTAAGTAACAGTGTTTCATTCCCCTTTTTTTTGTCAGGTCAGGTCCCTTCTTCTTCTCCACCTTCTCCCCTCCTTTGTCGGTCGAGTATATAATCACCCCGTCAATCTTTTGTATATTCTCCACCAGTCATGGCCCCGCTCCTTCACATCCTCCTCGCCCTCGTCCTCTCCACCGCAGTCCTCGCATCCCCCCATGTATCCCGGAACGTTTACAACCACGCACACCGCGCCATCGGTTCATTGGACGTCCGTGCAGAGTCGCACCCTCTCGCTCTCCCAAAGCGCAAACGCTCCCTTAACAAGCGTTGTGTCCCCCGTCCGTCCAACTCCACATCCCCTGCTGTGCCCAACTCCACCCTTCCACCCATGAACGTCGCACCCCCACCCTCTTCCTCTCCCTCGTCCCCTGCTACCTCTTCTTCACCCCCCACCTCGACACCTCATGCAGATACCCCGACTCCCACTCCCACCCCAACTCCTACCCCTACCCCTACGCCGACGCCGACGCCCTCTCCTACCACTTCCAACCCACCACCCGCCCAGTCATCCCCTGCCCAGTCATCGGGATCGGGACCGAGCTATTTGACTGGTACTCAGCACGGTCAAGGTACTTACCTCTCCATTTTCTCGACGTTCCTGCTCATTCGTTCATTCCAGCCACTTACTATGCACCTGGCCTTGGTGCATGCGGTATAACGGACACCGACACCGACGAGATCGCAGCCGTCTCTCACCTACTTTTCGACAGCTACCCGTTAGTTCCCGTTTTCTTTGTCTCTCTCCACTTTCTCACTCCCCTCAGAAACTACAATGGTGTGAATCCCAATACTAATCCCGTCTGCGGCCGCAAGATCACCCTCTTCTGTAATCATTCTTACTTCTCCTTGTAGCTTTTTGGTGACCTCTCTTCCTCAGACCAAGGTAAACAAGTCACCGTCACCGTCGTAGACAGGTGTGTTGGGTGCGAGATCACCGACATCGACCTTTCTCCGTCTGCCTTCATGGTACTCGCTAACGAAGCTGTCGGTCGCTTCGACATGTCCTGGGATTGGGTTTAGCTTTCGCTCTAAACTTCATTTATTTGTTATTCATACGCGTAACGCCTTTAACACCTTGCGCTGGTCGTTGGCTCTCCTTGTGGGAGAGCCTGGGCAAGTCCCTCGTAACTGCTATACCCACGCACATGATGCGTGCTACGTCCTGGATACCGTAGTTGATGGTTATTGTGGTTGTATTTGTCTCGTCTGTTGTCACGCCTTGCTTTGGTCAAGTGCATTTTTTTTACCTCATAGAGCCCTGTGTTTGTCTTTTGTCGCTATGAAATTATACCATAACGATTACCTTTTCCGTTTCGATTGAGCTTCCGTCCGATGACTGCGAGGAGGTACTCATTTCCGCTGTTCGCATCAAAATCGCATCCGGGTTGCCATCAGGCGAAAACGAAAACGAAAATTGGATGCTGTGCTTATAACGGAGACCGTTCATTACGGAAGTGGCATTTGTTGTCAAACCATCTCCCATCCGCAGCAACCTAGCAAAAATAGTCTGTGACCTTGCGCAAAGAAGCAACGCGGTCACCGAATGTTTCAACCGTCGCATAACACGCCATCTCCGCTCCACGCTCAGGTCCGAATTACCAGTCCCTGGAATCACAACGTGCATCGCATTGTCCTCGTCACCCCGTCCCAATATGGCTCCTCTCCCGTGCCCTTGACAGCCTCAAACACCGCGTTGTGCAGGCCGTCGTCCACCCTAACAAGGGACGCACACAAGTCCAACGCCAGGCGTCGCACGTGCACCGCGGAGTCCGGAATCTTGGCAAACGGCCCAAGAACTTGGCCGTGTATAGGGTGTACGATCATGAAGAACGGCGTGAGACGTGAGCTCACCGAAGCGATTTGCTGCAAGTCAAGATGCCATCAGTCCTATGATTCTCTCGTTATTCGACTCAGAAATGGTGGACGGACCTCGCGCTCCACGATGTGGGAGCCACGTTGAATGAGACATAAGAGCACACCCAATATTGTCTGGACATCGATCGGATCAACGGGGATGCCATCCGTCCTGCTGTCACTTACCTGGCTCGCGGCGAGGTTGTCCGTCCCCGCTTCCCAAAGGGTTTTAGGGAGGTGTATGACCCACGCCTGTAATTTGCGCCCAACGTCTGCGCTGCGCGGGTCAAAGTAGCCTGTATACCCAACTGCTTTCTCGAGCTGAGTCTTGGATTACTGATCCGAGTTTGCTCCGACCCGAATGAGAACTTACGAGCAAAAGTCGGCCGACAAACTCCACCGTCAACCGTTTCACCGCTGACCCTGAACTTGTCCTCATAGCGTGATCGAGAGTCGCCGTCAACACCGATGATGACTCCCTTTCTGATACTTCACCGCTCTTCTGGTTCAACAGTGCCCAGATTGTCGGGAGAAGCGCAGTATACATTGCCGCCGAAATAGGTCTCGGTAACTGCGCTCCTGATCCGCCGTCACCGTTAAGAAGCCCTATGACGTAGGATTTGACGAGATCAGACTGTAAGTCGAGCGAGAAATGGCGTTTCAGAGGCGACCAGGACTTGTGACGTGGTGCTCCAAAACGATTCCCCCGATGCACATTCCTGGTTCCTGATTGGTGCGAGACAAGAACGAGCAACGACGTAAGCTCGCAGTAGATCACACTGAGATCCTGGAATGCTTGTTCCACCTGCATTCCTGGTGAGTCCATCTGGGTAACAGCGCCCATCGAACGCTTGCCTTTGCTTCCCGATGCGCAGGGGTAAATGGAAAGTATCCAGTGAGGTAATCAAGTAACGTCTTGAGCTCTTCACAAGGTGTTTGCAGGTCTGTTCCCTGATTGAGAGTTTCAACGAAACCCTGGGTTTGGTACGTACGCCCACACACCAGATCAGTGCTTTGGAGAATAGCGCCGTATAAGGTTCGAGCGATCTTGAACGCCGCTGTGAGCATCTGGACTTGCGTTTCTGTCGGGTTCGTACTTGGCGAGAAGACGACGGGCGCGCCATCAAGAAACGTGGCAGTCAATGTCGGGTATAGTGTTCGGGACAATCTCTGCAAGATTCACGTTGGACCACTGGATCATCCACAAGAAAACTACCTACTATGATCAAAGGAATGTCGCCCAACGCACGTGAAGCGTCGCCTATCTCAGGAGATAGATCTGATAGGCTGTTCAGATCCCATGCGGATTCTGGTTCTCCGCATAGGAGTTGCGGATCGTAGACAAAGTCTTCATCGAAGAACTCAAACTCGGGATTGATGGTCCAAGTAAGATGTTTGCGATTCGCCCCATGGAGCGAGGCCTGGAACATGTTTGCATGTTCTTCGTATAACCGAGTAGTCACGAAAGAGGATCGCAAGAACCAAGTTGGTACTGGCGCTGTCCTTTGGCTAACCCCTTTGTGCGATGATCCAGGGGGTGGAGAAGGCTGGGGGTCAATTGCGCGACTGAGAAAGGAGGAAAGGGATTGCAAGACTACCAGTTTTGACTAACCAGGTCAGAGATCAAGTAGGATCAAAAGATTGGCAAAACGCAGCTACCTGGGGTGAAAGAACCACCGACGCGGTGGAAGTCGCCTGCGCTGTTCCTGAACGGGGACAAGACACAATCAGACGAATGAGACTATTGTCGTTCCACATTGACAGACCTTCAGCACCACCAAACCTTGTTCCCGCACTGAGGATTCCCAGATAACCCTCTAAAACGCGTTTCCCATGGCCAGGCTCAGATTCATTCCATCCACACACAATACTCTCTGGGACAACCTCGAGAAGCAGGTCCAAAAAACGCACTGCGTCGATTCGGATTTCTGGGAATATATGTGTCTGTGCAGAGGCCGTGAAAAGCAATAGCAATGGCACGTGTGGAGTGAGATCCTTCTGCCAGGAGTGTCAAGACTGCGAGTTGGTAATAGTACAAATACTCACTTTGTCAAGACGAGGCAAAAGCCAGTCAAAAAACGAGAATAAAGTTTTACGAACGCCGGCATCCTGTCGACAACTGCATTAGGTAGGGAAGACTGGACGGGGTTGGAGACATGCCTCGTCACCGATGAGGCGTGCACAAGCACTGAGTAGAGGGTGAATCGAATGTTCTAGCAATCCGGGGTGATCTTGAAATAGTTCTCGGGCACTGAAGATAGCATCTTTACGAGTCCCTGCACTGTAGTGTTTGAGGAGAGAAAGTACGTCGTTGAGGGTTTGTCGCCGCTTATTAGTGGGAACGGTATCGTCTTTTTCAACGGCGATACTCTGGGTTGGAAGGGCGATGCCTTGGGACGTTCAGAAAAAGCGATGGAAGGAAAGTGCCTTCACCCACTGCGAGCCTTGAAGGAGGTGTCTATGACATTAGAGGGTAACTTTTTGCCCTTGCCGAGCTTAAGCTTTGCTTTCTATGACAAGACTCAGGCGACGAAGAGAGCGAGCGCTGAACATTCTTACTGAGAAGTCTGCGACTTTCTCTTTCTTTTTTCTGGAGCTCTTTGGCATTGGATATCACAGCAGGACGTTTCCTGTTATGGTCGAACTCGAGTCTGCGCTCTCCGTTGATGACATGACATATATACACGCGACATGTATAGACCATCAAGAAATTCGAATCACCAAATGTGAGGGAAGGGGAATCTCATAAAGTCCAACTTAATATTCAAGCAAAGCAGGTCTTCATCTTCCTTTGTGAACCCTTGGACATTCACTGAGAACTTGGCTGGGGAGTGACATGTGAGCGGAGAACAATGGATGATTGGGAAGCAAACCTTGCGGGATCTCTCTCGGTAATGCGACCGTGTGCGAGACAACGTAGTCACCACTTTCCACAGGACATTGGATGTCGGCATTGGCTTTGCGGCTAAGAATGGTCAGGAAGGCGATCCCGCGGTGTGTGGACGGTACTTACGCCTCCTCGCAGACATCGAATTGTTTCTGCAACAGCTTGATGAGACCAAGCTTGACAACAACGTCTGCATATGCGCCTTCCTGAAGGTGCCGTCAGCCGAGTTGAAGAAGATAAGCAGGAAGGTGGACCTCGATGGGCTTATTGGCGGTGGCGGACACTGTGACGGTGAGGTCTTGACCTGGCTTGGGTGGATCTGGAGATATTTTTATCGACTTTATCTCGATAGGGTCGCTGTCAGAACCTGCTTGCCTGTCAGTGGTTTGCTCCGAGTTGACAAGGCAACTTCGCACCGCAATTCTCATAGGACCACTTGTCGTAAACCTGGACGGGCGAGTCGTCGAGGACCTGCTGTTCTGCGAGCGCTGCACCCGCGAAGAGGGCGAGCAAGGACAGGGAGAAAAGACGGACCATCGTTGTCCGAGTGAGAGAGGCCAAGAACTAACCAAGAGCCGTCCAAATATGACAAGCGTGGGAATACAACGACTTGAACCCGACCATCATGAAGCCGCGAGAGTACTGTTGCTGCGCAGTTCCCCTCGTCAAGGCGGGCATTTACACAACTCTCACAGAGCAGTTCGTCGTCGCAGTCGTCGTCGGGACCCTCTCAATCGCCACCCCGTCCAGTAAGCACAATTTCCCCCTTTC
>JBBPMO010000067.1:0-68455 GCA_038090315.1 Xanthoconium stramineum
GGGGGGGGTGGGGTGGATTGGGGGGGGGGTGGTAGGGGGTGGGGGGGGGTGGGGAGGTTCATAAAAGGGAGAGGTTGGGAGATATGGCATTTGTATGGAGGGGGGTTAGAATGTTGGTGAAAGTAATGAAGAATGAAAGCAGAGATCAATAGAGCAGCAAAATAGATAGAGAGAAATGATGACAGGAGTGGTGGGATCAGGAGATGTTGGGTAAGGAGTTGGGGCAGCCACAGGCATGCACAGGGGGGTACTCATAAAGAGACACCTCTTCCTGCGATTTTAGTAGTGGATGGGGTAGCTGGGCTCTTTACAGAAGCAGGAGTGGGTTTTGGTGTGGTCAAGGTTGAGATTATAGAGTCAGAGATATCTGAGTTGGTAGATAGTGAGGCCCAATTTCCAGGGAATGTCTGTCCGCCAGATGGGAAAAGCATTGTTGTGTGCTGGGGTGAAGGGTATGGCATCATGGTTAAGTAGTTGAGCTGGTGGGTTTGTTTATAAGTGCCAAGTATTTTAGGAGCATGTTGGAGGTTTGATTTGGGTTGCCAGGTGTTCTCTGACAATGGATATCCTTTCCAAGCAGTCAGGTACCTGTGACATCCTGAAGTCCCATGATGTGAAATGATCTGCTTGACTTCATATTCTTCTTTGATACCTATCAGGTCAGGTGGAGGTTTTGAGAAGTTCGGTCCATGTGCTTCAGTCTCTTTGTAGGTGGAGAGAAGGGTAGTGTGGAAGATGTTGTGTATTTTCCAGGTGGGAGGTAGCTGGGGATGGTATGTGAGTGAAGACAGTACTTGAGAGATTTTGAAGGATCCCAGTTGCTTGGGAGCTAGTTTTCTAGAGGGGTAGTTGAGATGGAGGTTGGTTGCTTCCAGCCACACCTTGTCTCCCACTTTCCAAGGGGAAAAATTTCAGGTGTTTTGTTCCTTCATGATCCAATGGGCTGTTTCATGTGCAGCCAAGGCTTCCTTTTGGGCTTCTTCCAGGGCTGTCAAGCCGTTTTCTAGGGCTGGAAGGAAGGTCCTTTCCAGAGGTGGGTATGCCCTGAGTTCATATCCATGTAACAAGGAGAATGGTGAAACTTTAGTGGAGCTATGGAGGATGGAGTTGTGATGAAACTCAGCAGTGGGAAGGAAGTACATCCATTTCTGAGGATTATTGGCACAGAAGATGCGAAGATATGTTTCAATCTCCTGATTGGTTCACTTGGTTTGTCCATCCATTTGAGGGTGATATGCAGTGGAAAGTTTGACATCATAGTGAAGGAGTCATGCAAGTTCTCTGGAAAAGGCAGAAGCAAATTGAGGGCCTCTGTTGGATATCAAGGAGTCATGAAGGCTGAATCATTTGAATACATGATGGAGGCAAACACAGTCACTGAATGCCTCCTACACAACATGCGACACTGAAAAATCCTGGACTCACTAGTCAACTTCACTGAGCAGGTCCTACTTGACAGGAAAACAAAACTCATGTTTGATGGCCACAAATCAGATTGGATCCCGATTACCAATGGAATAGGACAGGGGAACCCTCTCTCCATGATAATATATATTATATACAATGCTGATCTCATTGACATAGCACAAGGACACCCTAACAAACTAACTCTAGCTTTCCTTGATGATACTGTCTTCATCACCACAGGAAAATCAACTGAGGAAATGCACTGCACACTACAAGACATGCTAGAACAAACAGGAGGGTGCTTTGATTGGTCTTCTGATCACAATTCCAAATTCAAGACTAACAAATTTGCCTTAATAGACTTCACCCCCACCAAACAAAGCTCATGCCCTCTAAATGTTTGAGGAACCACCATCATGCCATCCATCTTCCACAAGTTCTTAGGAGTAATTGTAGACAAACATCTCTCCTGGCACCAACACATCAACTACACCATCAGCAAAGGTACAGCTTACAGCTTACAACTACACAGACTCACCACTGCATCAAAAGGTCTCCCACTAACACTTATGCAACAACTGTACACCTCAGTAGCCATCCCAAAACTACTCTATGCCATTGACATATGATTCACCCCACTCTACACAACTGACAATGACAAAATTCACTGAGGATCAATAACAGCCACGAAAAAACTTAACAAAGTCCAACGCATCGCCCTACTCAGCATGACCAGAGCCCTATGAACCACAGCCACTGACGTCCTAGAAGCACACACTAACTTACTTCCCTTAGACCTATGAATCCAAAACCTATGCCATCAGGCCACCATACACCTCAGTTCCCACCCTACTTCACATCTCATATCTCTGCTAATTCAACATGCCTCAAAATGCTACATAAAAAGACACAAATCATCTCTACATCATCTCACATGCACATACCTACTAAACCCAAACACCATAGAAAAGATCCATCCTGCCTGACATTGACCTAATGAACTCCCCCCCTACTCCAGCATAGCACAAACCAAAGAAAACTCCATTCGAGAGCACAATGAATGCCTACAAGGCACAAGAATCTACACAAATGGTTCTGGCCTCAACGACAAGATAGGAGCAGCGGCAATCCTGCACCACCCCAACAATAACACATGAACCCTATGCTACCACCTAGGTCCATCTGAACAACACACCATATACAAAGCTGAAGCAGTAGGTCTCATCCTTGCCACTAAACTATTACTAGATGAACTCAATGTCTACAAACCTGTTTCCATTGTCATTGACAATCAAGCAGCTATAAAATCCAGTGATGTCTTCCAAACCAGACTGGGCCACTACTTACAGCGGTTTTCAAAAGTCCGGGGAAAAACCAAAAAAAAAAGGTGGACGGCGGGGATTGCCAGGGAGGACCCCAGAGGTAGCTGAGAGATGTTTGTAATTAGCCATAGTCGGAAGTTTTCCTTGCACACTCCATGTCGTCCCCAGCTCCAAAGGACAATAGTATTCCACAATTATTCTCAATCTCACTGACTGTCTATTTGGACATCATCAAAAAGAGTTCCATGAAAGGGAAGACAACCACAAAGGAGCAGAAAGATGTCAAGACGAAGGAACTTTTGTAGGCAACTCGCTGCATGATGAGGGTGCATGGTTGACTGACCGTGGGATCTGCTGCATTCAACATTGCTGACGTTAGCAGGCCGAACCAGCCATGGACTCCTGGGGTCCTTTTCCGAAGTCGACTTTTTTTTTTGGGTTTTTCCCCGGACTTTTGAAAACAGCTGTAAATCTCGAGGACCGTGTAACTAGAGCACGACCGGGTGTTATGTCTACCATTCATGCCGGATAACCGGAAACAAAGGCTAGCAAGACCATCTGGGACGTGGGTACTTCATCGTCCCTAGTATTTGTTCAACATGCATTGACAGCCACCGGGGCATCTTTCCCACGCATGTTGCACCTCCTAGTCACTCCCAGTGGATGAGCTCAGGTTGCAACGTCCACTTCCTAACTTGCATTGAGCGGGACCGCTCCCTTTCTCGTTGTTGGCATTGATCATCTAACAGAAACGAGTTGCGTCCGGCTCCGGAGAGGATCTCGCAAGAAGACCTAAGGGTTCACCAAGTTGGTGTTTCTCGTGCTCGCTCAACCCCTCTGGACCCTCGTGGATTGGCTGCGCAACGGGGATGGGAGTAGGCGCCCTGTCAAGCGCTGGCTGGATAGGGACATCCGCTCTATGGGTGGGGTGTCGGTTCCGAATCAAGAGTTGTAAACCCAACTCACGCGAAGTAGGGGCACCGCTAGCACGTTCGAGACACCAGGTACCGAGAATGCGAATGAAGGCTGGGGCGCCACAGGAACAGACAAGACCGGTGTGACAACAGCGACAACGAGAACCAAAGAGAGGACAGTAGGGGAGTACATCTTGCAGAGTAGTCGTAATCAGCAAAGAAAATGAGCGCGCGATCAGCCCGGCCAACGGGAGGTAGATGTTTGACAAGGAATACAAAGAAAAAGGCTGAAGAAAGTTGACTGTGAGCAGGTCGACCTAGAGGAGCGTATACAGACTTACTATCCAGCACCTATTATGTGCCGAGTGAAATGGAAGCAGACTGCAGGAACGGGTGTAAGAAGTAGCATTTATAAGTGAACCCAGTCGGTTTGTGACAGTGTTGTATCATTGATGGGGGCTATGACGTATGCAAAGTGCCTCAGCCCCACCCCTTCTCTTCGCACGTAACTAAGATTCGAAGCTTTCCATTGAGATACCGCACTGGCACAAGAGAGAGACACATGCACAAAAGCTGAGGCATCTTTTTGATGAACAGTAATTATAATGCATTCCTCATCGCCGCCAGCGGGTCGTGATCGACCAAGGTGATACTCGGATCTAGCCCACCGCCTTGAATCATTTCTGTAAACCTTCTTTCGTGGACGAGGTATGCATTTGGCTGTATGATGCCGTGAGCATCGAAATATTGATGTTACGTCATCTGTGGTTCTGCCCTTTGAAAAGTTGCCACTGTTCGACGTGTTCGACATGAAATCCTGTTAACTTGAACCAAGTCCTTTGTCCTCAGGTTATATACCAGTATTTATAGCATTACGTTTCTCAGTTCATGATATCAACAACATAAATATATCTTCCTCAAAGTGGATCAATGGAACTTGATCAATCAATATCATCCCCATCTGCCCACCAACAACCTGGCGGTCGCATGGTCGCGATTGCTATGTCGTCATTGCATTTGTTGTCACCATCATCCTCACCCTCATCTTCACCCTCGCTCTCGTCCTTGCAGTGTTGTTGATGATCAAATATCAAGTCAAGTAGTATCAGTTGAAGGCACTGAACCGGATGATACAGTTCTCAAAGACATCCTACAAAACATTTACTTGGGCCATGTCTCGTAGATCCAGTAGAGCGTTTTTGAGATGCCCGATTGCTCACTGAGAAGAGAACTGGGGTAGTAGTTATTCAAGAAATGATCGAGTATGTGCATTTGGTGTCACACGATAGTGGGGTTAGAAAACGTGTCTCTGAACTCGATGGATTCCTACGACAGAGTCTTACGGTTCGGTAGTCTCTCCGTCTCCCTTCTAGACTCGAATATTCGTTCAGGTGATATGACTCGGTACATGTCAGAAATTCAATTCAATTGTTCTCTAGAGCGGGTAGAAGTACATCTCACGTATATCGCCAAGCTTTAGATATCAATAACATAGCCAAGTCACAATGACAGATAGCGCTTCTGGATCAAGACCTCGCTCTCATCAAGGTCCACAAAGATCCAATTGAGGACGCCAGCGAGCCGGATGCCCGCCTGGGTCAACAACTTTTCGACGATCCACTGCTCCTTGATCACACCAGTGTATTCCGGGGTATACAATTCCAGATAGTGCGATTTCCTCTTCCTTGCCAAGAGCACTTCAAATGCGTTTGCGCTTGCATCGGTGTCTGCGGCGCCGCACGTGCATTCCTCCTCCTCAGCGTGCGACCCGTAACGGTTGAGCGGCGCGAACTCGAGTTCCTTGGGATAGACGATGTCGCAGTTGAGTTGGTGGATGGGTTTGGCCCAAGCGTAGGGGCAGAGGTTGGCGTCGTCCACGCCAAGGCCGCCACCTTGCTCATTCTCATCCCCGCCATTCCAGTTGCCCTTGAAGCCCGACATAAAGAAGGAGAGAATGCTCTGCCACGTAGACCCAAATACAGACGCGTACGTGGACGCAAGTTGGTATTCACGATTCATGCCGGCGTCGACAACGCCGAAATCCGGTGCAGGGCAATCGAGCCACCCCTCGAGCTCGTCTTGCCATTTCCCGAGGAGCCCTTCCCAGACGATGCGCCGGATATATGCGTCGTAGATGGTATTGCGGAGGTGGTCTTCGACGTCTGGGAGGGGAAGGGGGTGGGTATAGTTCCGTGGGAGGGTGCGGAGGCGTTCCGAGATCAGGAGGCTGTCCCATACGGAGTGGAGATCTGTCGTGCGGAGGCGAGGATTGGGTGATTAGCTCAATCTGGCGGTAACAGAGGAAGAAGGGTTACGTACTGGTGGTGCGCCCGTCAAAGGCGACCTTGTCTCCGTTGCCGCCGCGGTTGCGTCCGGTGAGGTGGAGAGGCTGGTGCATGTCACCCACAAAATGGATGAGGAACTTGAGCGCGTCTTGGACATATCCTGGCACGTCACCGTCTTCGTCGTCATCCAGGACCCCGGCCCTGCGGGCTCCCTCGAACTCCTGCAACACAGTAGTGGTGTTCCGGATGGCGTTCATAACGTTGATGTGCGTGCGCCCGTCCCAGCCCTGCGGACCGGGAAAAGCGCAGGTTGCGCTGGGATAGTCGTCCGCGGCGTTGATGTAGTGGAGGGGGCCGGTCCACCTGTATTTGGGCTGGGCGCGAATGCGGTCGGCCCATGTTGCGACGCGGGCGAGGTGGCAGTCTGCGGGGTTGAAGTCGAGGATGGCGCAGAGCTTTGGCATGACGGTCGGGTGGAGGTGCATCTGGGCAATGGTCGCGACGACTTCGTGACCTGTTACAAGGTCATTGTAAATGGGAAATTGTTACTTGGACACGAGGCACGTACCGACGGCGCCCCAGGCATATGCATGTGGTATGAGGGCAGCGAGGGGGAGGAGGGCGGAGAGATGCATTCTGGGTATTTGAGAAGAAGGTATCGAGCACTCGCCAGTCTTCTTATACTGACAAGACAAAAGAAGACCAGAACTCGCTAAATCAGTGCGACTCCTTCTATCTGGGACACAGCCACGCATAGGACAACAACAGTAGACAGTAGACGTACTCTCTCGTGATCAGACAATACGACGAATCGATCTATTGTACTCTAGCTTTCATAATATATGCTTCATCACTCCTCTAGGGGATGCTTACCGCGGTGCGCAGCGATGGATGATTAATTGACAATTTGATTAAGAGCGAACGGCCGAACCCCATGACGAACAAAGCTAAGACTGCACACAGCTACCGTATTTTGTTCTGCGCGGTGAAAAACGCCGGTATCGCCTGATCACAGATACTACCCCACGACGTTTATACCGACGTAGAAACACAGTTCTGAAGACTGGGGACAATTGGCCGGGATTTCAAAAGTGAAAATCAGCAATTAATAAGGGCAGCAACGTTCCTAACTGGACGTACATCGGAAGCACGGGCCTTAATAACATCAATCACATCAGCTTCACTACCACAACTTATGGTGCCCTCGACGTCCCTGCCGACGTGACCTTCGATACCGTCATCAACACCAGTAAATATGCTGTAGATATCAAGGACATACTTTTGCCCACTAAATTGTCGCGGGAGGCGACATTCGGGATGACTACAGCTGTAGCCAAATTGAGGTACAACGCAAGAGAGACTAGTGAGGATAGGACATGCATGATAAACCGCAATCAAAGACCTCGCTGAAAGGCCAAGGAAGGGTTGAATGTTGACTCCTTATGAGCTCCCATGAAGCGAGCGGACTATCAAAGGCTGAATTTGGGCACCGAAATGCATACGTACATAGTCACGCCGCATCAGCCCTTTATGACCACCGGGTATGCACATACGAGGGTGATATTTGAGAAAGGTCATGCTCATCACAATCTGACCATACGTGGATATTAAAAAAGCACTCACTGGAAGCCGAGTAGGCTGAAATGGATAAATTGTAAGTCGTCGGGTGTCAGGCCGACGGCCGCCGACCAAGTCAGCAGACTCAGTGCCGCGCGTTGCCGACGAAATGAACCAGGAACTTGAGCTCGTCTTGAACGCAGTTTGGCGTGTCCTCGTCGGTCACGACGTCGGTTGGGACGTTTGCCCCGTCCCTTGTATTTCTGCAGCATAGTGTGGTATTCCAGACGCGCGCAAGGCGTTGAGTCACTTTGCGTCCAGCTATCTGCCTCTGTATTTGGACACGGCAGGGCAGGGGGACGCGGTTCGCCCCATAGTGCGACGGTTGTAACTTGAAGTTCCGGGTTTAGCTGAGGACATTGCAGCTTCACGTTCAGGTGGAGAATCACTGTGCCACTCGAGATGCAGCGGCTGGTGCAAGTTGTCGACAAAAATGAATCACTGGCAGGGAATAGAGCGCCCATCTTGTGGACTTTGTCGTATTCCTGCGGCCCATGCGTTAGGTGGAACCGGCCAAAGCCTTGGCACCAGCCCTTTCACGGCCTTAGCCGAGGCACGAGTGTTCCAAAAATAACTTGCACACTGTGCCTTGATGTGGGTCCGTCCTTGAGATGGATCCAAGTACGCCTCTCGCTGCAGCGTTCCACTCTTAGCAGCAATGGCTCTCAGCAACTCAGAGTATCATTCTCCCAGTGTCAGTTTTTCGTACAATTGTTTCTGCTTCTAGCTTACCGACGCGTCAAACAACACTAACGCCTGAGCTCTCTCAGCCCGGTTCCAGAAAAGAACGAAGCATCGAACGCGACGATAACTTCCCTTTGCCTAGCCATAGTAATCCAGGTCATTGTTTGTCTTCGTCAGGCCCTACGATACGCTCGCAGGCGGACGAAGATTTGGATGAGAGAACAGTTATAACGTGTACGGGTTTATCTCGGTCTGCGTTGCGACTCTAATGATAAGGTAGGTATCCGGGCAACAGACATTGCTGTTGGTCTTAGACGACTCCCTGCCGGGTTTTACATTGCAATACAACACAGTGGTTACGAGTGGAGAACCAAAAATAAGGCTGTTTCGGTGAATACTAATATCGTAGAATGGGTGGAGCCAATCCCAGTGTGAGATTCCCAGTCTTCGACTGTGCCAGTCCTCACGAAGATTGCAGTCCATCTGACCTGTCTGCCACTGTTTGTCTTCGGGTTTATGCGTCTTTCGAGTTCCAGCCGATGTTAGGTAATGGAGAGCACTTGCGGGTGCTGACGACTACCGTGGAACAACTGCTGGACCACGGTCTGCAAGAGATTCGTAAGTATTGCGTTAGAGTTTGTTCGCTCACATGAGTCACGTCATTACAGCATTTGCCTTTGTCCCAGATGACGACGATGTTGTATCACCGTGCTCGTCCCTCTCGGTTATTGTCAGACAACAGAAACATAAGAGCGGTGATTCATCGCCCTCGGTATTCCTTGAGCCTTATTGTGTGAGTAGGTAGTATGCGTCAGGCCCATCCTTGTTAACCATGTATCTCTACAGTCAAGTACGGAATCGCTTAGCGAGCTTGAAGACGCCACGAACCAAGGCCACAGTGCTCTTTCGCGTTACCGAAAGTATGGAGAAGCGCAAGACCTCGAGCGTGCTATCAAAGAGTACGAGCGTGCGCTCAATTATTGCTCACTGGGCCATCCTTGTCGTGCGGGCGCTCAGTCAAACATGGGCATGGCAAAATACATTCGCTCTTGGGTTGATGGCGCTGATCTTTATCTCGACGTTCCGCTCGTCTTGTACCGCAGCGCGCTTGCTGCCCGCCCTGTCGGTCATCTTGACAGACCTTCGACGTTAATCCAGTTAGCTGCGGTACATTTGGCGCGATTTGAGATATGGCAGGATGAGGCTGACGCAGCACATGCCGAGACACTGCTCCATGAGGCAGTGGACCTCAGCTTTGCAGACAGTTACGAGAACCGAACCGCGACACTCTTTCTCCGACTCTACGCAGGACGTGAAATTCCTGATGACCATTCCTCTATGCAGGATCCCGCCGCACGCGTAACGGACGAAGATTCTTGGAGTTTTCCTGTCGAGTTGCTGCTCCGCTTCAAACAGTCCCACGATTTGGAGGACCTCCAACGAGCGGTCTCACTTTTGGAGGCTGCTGTCTGGTCTACTTCATCATCGGATTGCATGTATCTTTCAGGGGTCGCTGACCTTGGCATGGCGTTTTTATACCGGTTTCAGCACCTCGGCGAGCTTGTTGATCTCGACAATGCAATCTTGAAGTTCGGGCGTGCTGTTGACCTCACACCTGATGATCACCCCGCCAAACCAGGCCGTATGAGTAAGCTCGGTGGTGCTTTTAGAGACCGCTTCGAGCACCTCGGGGACCTTAATGACCTCGAGCTAGCGATCTCAAGCCAAAGGGCTGCACTTGATCTCACCACCGATGTTCATCCAGATAAACCTGGCCGTTTAGGCGACCTCGGCAACACGCTTTTCACTCGTTTCTTGCGCTTCGGGGATCTGGAAGACCTCAAGGAATCGATTTCGAAGCACAGAAATGCTGTTGACCTCACCCCAGACCATCACCCTCACAAATCCCGTCGTCTTCACAACCTCGCCAACTCCTTTCTCATTCGTTTCAGGCGTATTGGAGAGCTCAGTGATCTCGAGCAAGCGATTTCGATACAAACGGACAATGTCAACCTCATTCCTGAGGGTCATCCTGACAAACACGCTCACCTGAGTGGCTTGGCAGCCTCCCTCATGGCTCGTTTTCGGCGCCTTGGGAGGTTGGATGACCTCGAGCACGCAATTTCGAGTTATAGGGATGCTTCTGAGCTCATCCCTGATGGACACCCCGCCGAACCCAGCTGTCTTAACAATCTCGGCAATGCTTTGAGATGTCGCTTCGAGCGCCTTGGAGAGCTTGGCGACCTTGAACAAGCCATTTCAAGGCAAAGGGTTGTCATTGACCTCATCCCTGTTACTCATCCCACCAAACCTACTTATCTGACGAACCTCGGGATCTCTGTTGCTGCTCGTTTCAAGCATCTTGGCGAGCCAACTGACCTCGAGCAACTCCTATCATTGCACAGGGAAGCTGTTGATCTCACACCCGAGGATCATCCCACCAAACAACAGTGTTTAACCAACCTTGGCAATGCCCTCTATGTTCGTTTCAAAACCTTCGGCGACTTGGATGACCTCGCACAGGCAATCTCAAGGTACAAGGATGTTGTCAACCTCACGCCAGATAGCCACCCCGACAAACCAAAAAATCTGAACAACCTCGCCAACTCCCTTCTCGCTCGCTTTGACCGCCTTGGTGAACTGGATGATCTTGAACAGGCAATTATGGGGCACGAGGACACCCTCAAACTCACTCCTAACGGCCACATCGACAAACCGCACCATTTGAGCAATCTTGCTAACTCCTATCTCACCCGTTTCATCCGCCTCAGAGATCTGCAAGACCTCGAGAGAGCAATCTCAAGGTTCGAGGATGCTGTTAACATCACTCCTGATGGTCATACCGATAAACCACACCTTGTGAACCAGCTCGGCAGAGCCATTAGTACTCGTTACCAACACTTTGAGGAACCAAGTGACCTTGAGCAAGCAACTTCGTTGTACTCGTTTTCTGCTTCTGCCTCCGCTGGCCCTACTTCCGCTAGATTTCGTGCATCGGAGCTATGGATTTTGGGTGCCCGTATCCTAAAGCACCATTCTCTCCTTGATGCATATTCCGTGGCCATTGGTCTTCTTCCCCAACTTGCATGGATAGGTCTCCCCCTTAAAGGTCGTTACCGTGAACTCGCGCAAGGTGCTGATGTGGTGCGGGAGGCGGCAGCGGCAGCTCTGAATGCGGGGTTCCCAGAAATGGCTGTGGAGTGGCTCGAGCAAGGGCGGTCGATCGTTTGGGGGGAACTGTTCCAGCTTCGTGGTTCCTACGAGGAGTTATCATCTATCTACCCAGATCGTGCATGCGAACTCCAGCGACTCTCCATCGCCCTAGAGGATGCTGGTACCACCCGCGAGAAATTCTTGTCTCCACTGTTTGAACAATCCCCAAATGTGGAGGGTCGTACGGCGGAGTCTTTGGAACAAACAGCCGATAGACACCGTGCGCTTGCAATCGAGCGAGATAAATTACTACGGGAGATACGGCGGTTACCTGGTTTCGAACGATTTCTCCTCCACAAAGAGTTCTCTCAGCTCCGTGCCTCAGCGCACTCTGGACCGGTGGTCTTACTCAATGCCGCCGACAACCGGTGTGATGCGCTGATTGTACTTGCCGAAGCTGATAGTGTATTACATGTCCCACTTCCCAATTTCACTTTTCAACGTGCTGCAGGTCTTCAGAACATGGTAAAGAATTTGCTTGGTCCAAGTCGTGCCAGCGTCATATCCGACTCCGAGTCGGACTCGGAAAGGGATGGGAAGCGTGCTGTGCGGGGGAGCATTAGCTGGGAGTCTCTCTTGTCCACTTTGTGGACCGGCGTCGTCAAACCTGTTTTGGACGCTCTGAACTTTTCGGTATGTGCTATGTCATGTTCAACTCTGTCTAATAGCTGACTCTTTAATCTGTGTCTCTGGAGCAGACTCCAGGGGTGTTGCAGCGTATTTTTTGGTGCCCTACAGGCCCTTTCGTGTTTCTTCCCATTCATGCCGCGGGCCTTTATGGACCCAAGCCTCCAGAACCCGGGCACAACGCATTCGAGTTCGTTGTATCGTCATATGTCCCCACTCTCAGCACTCTGGCACCCACACCCAAAGACGATACCCTGCCGGAGTCTAATGGTGGTCTCCGACTCCTTACCGTACGTCAACCATCCTCAGATGGTCAACCCCGACTCCCGGGCGTGGACATCGAATTGGAACACATCAAAGCAGCAATCAGGGACTCTCCCTCAGCACAAATCGCCCACCTCGAGTCCACTGTCGGAACGGTCGAAGAAGTACTCGAGTTGATGAAGGAAGCAGACTGGGTCCATTTCGCATGCCACGGAATCCAAGATGCAGAGAGCCCGATTGACAGTGGACTCTGCCTCGCCGATGGACGTCGCCTAAAACTATCCGACATCATCGCATTGTCACGACCCCGGGGCGGCCTAGCCTTTTTGTCCGCATGTCAGACGGCGACGGGCAACAAAGATCTTTCAGACGAGGCGATCCATATCGCTGCGGGGATGTTGTTTGGAGGGTACGAGGGAGTCGTTGGCACGATGTGGTCGATCAGCGACAAACTTGCCCCGCGGGTGGCCAGGGACGTGTACAAACATCTCTTTCAGAACGGTACGAAGCCGGATCACCGGGAGGCGGCACGAGCCCTCCATGATGCCGTTGAACACCTTCGTGACCGTAGTGGCACATCGTTCGTCGAGTGGCTTCCGTTCATCCATGTGGGTCTCTGAGTTTTCCGCTGTGGTACATGATCTATATGGCTCGGCTACCTATTGCTGGAGGGTTAAGAAAACACAAGAATGTTTGCAAAGGTGAAGAGTGGACCGACTGGGTTAGTAGGTGATATGATTTGTCGATTCAATGCGCTAAGATATAGATACAATAAACAAAGATTACACTCATTCTGTCGATCACATCAAGCCCAGTGACAGCTGATCAATCACACACATCGGGATTTTGATTCGATGCACACCATGATGTCTTTCTTCGCTATTAAAACGCACTTTGTCAGGGTTATTCAATCGGAACACAACGAAAACGGCAATGTTTGTTGGAAAATGGAATGCTTCCCTCTATTAATCGTCCACGAGACACCTGAAAGTGATATTCTCTATCCTTTGCACCGGAGTCCGGTCGTCCGCTGACCGAAGCTACGTCAATGTGTTGTAGTCCACGAATCGCCCACCAATGTGAAGACTGGGAGAATGTCGTTCTCCCTCTGTGGAATAAACATTCTCACGAACGGTGGTGTGCTGGATATCTTGGAGGTTTCGCTTGAACCCGATGGAAATATTTCGTTCGTAGGGTTCGAACTCATGGTGTCCTCGGTGACGTCTCTCTGCATTGGGTTGAATACGCTCCGAGGGTACGGTGTAGCGCCCAGGACAGACAAACGTCTGTTCATATTTGCGCTCGACTACCGCGGGTCGGGGTTTTTATCCTGTGTATTCTGTGCTCGGCCACGCGCTCCCGACGAGCAAACTTATCGATTCAGATACGTTCGGGGGCACCGCGTTTTTTTCTTGCAGATCGAGTGACCATACGTCTGTTGAAATCGTCGACTTCATTCGCGATGTGCACTGGGTGGAGATAATGGGGATGGTGAGTTACAGGGAACACCCATTACGTTGAGATCACCTGTCCTCACAGCCAGAACACATCTGGTATAGCCATAATATCACGTCAGGTTTCATCCGAGGCAGTATGCTTCACACAGAAGACGTGCTCCTCTTCATTTGGATTATATTGTCGACCATGGGACAGGATGGTGGAAACGTCCCCTGGGAACGGTGGGAAGTTGCGATTACGCCCTCTGTCAGCATTGTGTCCGTAACGTAATTCTTACTGTACAGTGTTGCGCCAGTGGAAAGATCTGTCCATCAAAAATAGCCTGTCCGGCGCAGCGACACTTTGCAAGGTTATACAAACAGATCTAAACTCTTCAATATTTAATGCTATGCTGAGCGCCCATTCGATGGGAGGACGACAATATGGCTGGAATACGCTGTACGAAGCGCTATGGTCCTCCGAGGTGGGTTTTCAAAGTTCAATCTTTGCCATCATTGTATTACGAGTCACGTGCATCGGTGCATGTTTCCGACGTGACATATGAAAAGATAGATCTCGTTTGTCATGATGTCAAAACTGCCACGGACAGCGCACAGTGCTCATGCCATACTCCACTGCCCATATTGTAACCCTGACAGTCCTTCCGCCATCCTCTGATTCGTCGTCTGACATGCATCCATCACCAGCTCTGGCGGTCCCATAGAATATCATGTTTGTTTCTGCTACCTCACTGTCTTCAGGCCCTCACGTATAGTGGCAGGTATGCATGTATCACTCATTGTGCGCGACCATGAGTTCGAAGCTATGATGCCAAACGATAGCAAAATTGCGATCTTCGGGATTGGTTCAATAGGTTGCCACGTAGTTCATCAGGGTAGCAAGTTCCCGCGGTCACATCGGCCATGAAGCCGTGTTCTCTCCCTCTGCCCAACCCCTGACTGTAAAAACAATAGATACCGTGTTTTTGATTGGTGTACGCTTCACCTGTGCATCCCGACAGTCCTTAACCTGACGGTGCGTCTTCCGGCTCCCTGTTCGCTCTTCATTCATTACCGCTGTCACCACTCCTCGCTCATATTACCATCCCCGTTGACGTCCACGGAAACATGTCTTCCGATGTGCAATCCGCCCTTGCACAACAGCTGTGGGTTGATTATGCCACTCGTGAGTTATTTATATCAGTGGTAGATCAAAATCTGATTCTTTTCGACTGTTGTAGTTGCAATCACGGTTGGAATTGGTTATGATTATTGTAAACCAACCATTTCAAGTACATTTTTTCGTCATGTTAACGTGAACTCTCTACTTTTAAGGCCTCACGTTTTCGGAAGAGGTAAGTCGTTAACGTTCAAAATATAGAACTGTTTTTCCTGACTAATGATCTTTGTAGGTAGCTTACGTCTGGGTATGTAATGATTTTTGGCAGGAAGCGTTAATAAATAAGATCTTTATTCTAGCGAAGACCTTGGACTTGGGTATCCACGCTGTTTCTTTTTGTGAGTGTCCTATCATTCGATGGTTCCGCAATACAATTTCAAACATCGGTCATATAACAGATCCGTTATGGAGGTTGTCTCTCTGTCTTGTGAGTTGGTACCAGCTAGAACGTGTCAAATATTGACTTTGGATCTGCTTCTAAGCACATATTTGCTCGGTAGGTTCATGATGTCGATTGCATAAGATTAAACTGGTTGACGCACACATGCAGTGGGGAGTAGTTTCATCCCGGGTCCAGTGGAGGTACGATATCTGTTGTATCTGACTGATTATTTATCCGAAGCCTGCAAACACCTCGAATGATATTAGGCGTAAGTTACTCAATTCTACATTTCAGAACTTTGAAACGCTAATGCTGGCTGATAGCTGTAAGTTTTTCAGATGTTCGCTCCCAGATCTGGACTAAAATCAAATTCGAGGCAAAATACTCAATGTCCTATCGGGTTGGGTTAACCTAGTTTTTTGGGTGGGTGCTGACAGTGAGCGTTACCAGTATCCACACGTTGCAGATGCTTGATGATCATTGCAGTGGTCATGATCCTTCGCCTGTATGCGATATACAACCGGTCGAGGGTCATACTGGCTATACTTCTCGTGCCGTACATCGCACAGACCATCGTACTCTTCATCATCAACGTGTTGTACAGTTTTCCAAGATATACTATAGGTACGGATCAAATGAGGTTACTGATCCACGCCGTCTCTTACGAAATTCCCTGCAGTGTCAACTGTGCAGATATCCGATCTGACAGTTTGTTATGTCGTGCCCACCGCAACAGGGTGGAGCGATGCATTCACGATCATCCAGTTCATTCTCGCCACTATTTCACTCGCCCTGGTGATGATCCAGTTCGCAAGGGAATCACTCCAGACGTATCGAATGACACGAAAATGGCAGTTGAACAGATACATGCAGATCCTCCTCAGGGATTGCTTTTTATACTTCTTTATGTACGTCTCCTCTTCTTTTTGACCTGTATACTGGACTCATTTCACGACGCTGCGATCAGCGCCTTCCTCAATAACTTCATTTACCTGCTCTATGGCCTGGGTGACATTCCTCAGGGATGGGTATATTACGTACTCCTGGTTGTTGCTAACCTTCCGTTGTACGCCCTCACCCCGCGGTTCGTCATGAACATACGGGAGCTGTATGCACTTGATATCGAGGGTCGTCGGGGTGGCGACATCGACGCTGGGTTTGGCTTGTCGAGCAGAGAGAGTCGAGGTGTGGGGTCCACGACAATTGGGACGATAGTGTTCATGGAACTCGGTGTAATTGGGGGGCCAAACGACGATGAGGAGACGGTTGTGGCAGGCAGAGGAGAGGGCAGAGAGCAGCAGTAGACTGATTTATGTGTAGAAGATATGGAAACCCTAGGATACCAGACATTTGGATGTCAGAATAGAAGAGTCTGCGGTATGATAGTTACACTCAAACGAGTAGCGATGGCGTGGAGCCCTTGATCAACACATTCGTTTCGCCGAAAAAGAGATGGAGGAGTCCTATTTTTCGAGGTTGGCGCGATGTGTCTACCCTTCTTCATGTCGTCTATGCCGGTAGGTAGGGACGTCGCCGGAATAGATGACATACCGCTGAGTCACATATCATACGAACTGTACGCATAACGGCCGCTTCGACATAGGAACGGAGCACAACAAGTCAGTTTCACGACCTGGTTAAATTTAGTACTTGACGACGAGCTCCAAGATGTATAGGTCCTCTGTTTCCTGGGTATTTTGAATAGTTGATGATGCCGGCAAGGCATGTGACAAATGAGAAGAATGCAACACGTTGATCGCGGTGTAACATGTACACTGGCAGGAAAGATGACGAAAGATGGCTCTGAGGAAAACAACGCTGATGTTGCATGCAGGTCAGTGCATTAAAAGTGGACTGAAAGGGCCCCTTCGAATTGAATCCTATGTGCCTCGCGCACCGAGAAAAACGTAGGAAATTTAGAAGGACGACGCTCGGTTTGCAGTGTTCCGAGAGCGAATGCGACAGGGTTGGTGGGTTGCGATGACACCGCGTGGTATCAATGTCATGGCGTGCATGCGGTGTTCCATGGCGTTAATAGAAAAGCTTTCATAACGAATTATCGATATCCCCCTATGATGCCTAGGGTTGATGATGGTGGACTCGTATACACCGATACCGATGTGTCAGAGACCGTCGTTGTTCCGAACGGATCTCGTGATTGTTGCATATCATATGTGTACCTGTGGGTGGATTCCCACTAGTACAGAAGTCTGTACATAGCATTGTCTGCAAGACGATTGTCTTGCGAAATTTGGGATCGATTTCGAGGATGCCACGGGACGGGTATTGATCGACACCATAAGGACATTCCACGAACAATTGGCGACAATCGCAATTGGTCCGCTAGATCGCTTCAAAGCCACTAAATGACTCGGCGCCACCCAACTAGAAGGATGCGCCTCCGGACCTTATTTGGGTCACGGGTGTTGATGACGTCTGAGGAAAGGTACCGTCCAGGGGTCCCGACTAATTTCGTAAGACTTGCTGATGCGGCTGTTCAACGTTGCCCAATGGTGAAGTCTGATGCGGCCGTCTGAGCGACGCTCGGGAGAATGGGGCAACTTTGAATTGGAGATGGCGCGAGGGACACGACTGCAGGAATTGCGTCCGAAAATCGCAATCAACTTGGACGTGTAACTCATGAACTGCTTCGCAGATATGAAGAATTTAAGGAAGTGAAGTTGATGGTTTTCACTGACCTATATCTTTTTGTATTCACCCATGTTTCAACCCTTAGATGTGGACGAGCAACGGCAATCGGCAGGTCCAGAAACGTTGCCTCCACCACGTGGATGCCTTTTCTTTCGTTTCCACATGCCTCGAGTTTGAGTTTGTTGTCTGTTCTAACAGGAGACGTGGACCATAGACAAACGATATCTTTTTCCTGTATAGGAAATGTGGAGCCTCTACGCTTTGGTGCTTTTACCTGTGTGGATGTCATGCGACACGCCAGCGCGTTGTGGTAAGTGTGATAACCACCAAGGTGTGGAAATTGCTATTGTTTGGATATATCCATCGGCCAAATCCAATAGGTATATATGTTCTATCCACATCAGCGACTCTGCAGCGCACAACTCACCCTCAAACATTGAGCAACGGAATGCGGCAAGACGGAATGTTAGGACGAGAGGGGACGCCTCTTAGTTTACCTTTCCCGTAGACGAAGCTCACGGTGGCACCGTCAGACACGGACCCTATGCCTATACTCTGCAAAGGCCACCGATCAAGTGGGGCCACGATATTGGAAGCTAGTGCGAGCTCACCGTGGCCTGCGGTGACTGCGAAGAAGTCTATTTGGAAGATGCAGTAGCGCGCGCCATCAATGGTTTGGACCAGGCAAAGGACGACTAGACAGCGGTAACGACGAACGAGACTCTTCTAGAGACAAGTTCTGCGTGGTGACAGAAAGAGGTTACAGGTAAGAACTCTCAGCGTCTCATCCGGACATACTGACTCAATAATTGTCAAAGTCGTTGGACACCTCCGGCTCATGATGACTGTGAGGACGATGCGTATTTTCCTTCCAGCAGGTCATTGAGTGCGTAGACAACTGATGAGAAGACTCACTGTAAAGGATGGCACCGCCACAGATCGACAGGTCGTGTTACTGTCACAAGTCCAAATATCCTCAGCCAAGCCCATCGTCGCACACGGGTCACGTCAACGTCAACGACGGCAAGAATGGTAGGACCGTACTTCCTGCCGCTCATGGGTACGACGCTTCTTCAAGTTCCCGCCCGGTCAGCGCCACCCGCGAAGGTGTGTCTTCGCCTTTATCAATTGCACAGTGGGACGCCACTTAGCACTCATACTCCCAGAATCGTCCCAGTAGTCTTTCGCCAACTACACTGATAAAGGGTAGAAAGTAAAAGTTACGGTTCACAGGGCTTTGTGGTACGTCCAAAACCGTGTTTATACTTTTGCGTTGAAGTAACAAGAATATCTCCTCCGCATGGAATCCGGCGTCGGTCCCAACGTCAAACCGTGAAGCAGTGCATGATACAATTGCAAGATCACAGATGCTACAAAATCTCAATGCTACACTTCTGACGCCTCTACACTCCTCCCTCCACGACCAGGGTAACGCCACCTCATCTTCCATGCCGTTCTTACAACATCCAATAGACTGGACCTAAAGACTACAATGCTATACAAACATCACCGGCACGGCCGGGATGTTGCATGGACTGGTTGCGAGTGCTTCGTCGTTGGGACACGTCGACGTGACCCCGAGGATAGGTATCGTGACTTGATCGGGACGTCAAGCCAAACGGGATTACCCAACGTCTGGCCAGCGTGGTCTATCGCGGACGACCTGCTCCGTTTTCGGATAATACCGGAGCGAGAGCGAGTGTGCACTGTCTGTATCGGCCACAATAAATTCATGGCCTGTTGGGCATATTGAGCTCGGTGAGTAGTTCAGTATATGGAAAGATGCTCACCGACGAGCATCCAAGAATCGTCTGCTATGTTACAGCGGCGTTCGCCGCGGAAGACCTCGGGGGTATATAGCAAAGCAAGTCGCATGCGACTCTCTTTTGGTCGAGTCCCGGTGTGGTAACTCATGTCCAGGAAAATAATACTCAATAAGTTAAACAAATAAGATGACGACTCTCAAAGCCGCCAACACCTGTCGATAAGCAGAAGAGTCAGCCTCTCGTACGCGTTGGCTGAAATAACTCGATCAACTGACCGTGTTGACGTACGATGCGAAGGGGTACAATGAAGCGGCGAACACATCAAAAAATGATGCAAAAGCCGTGTGACGTTGCACCAGCGCGGATGTAGCCGTAGTCATCCAGAGTATCAGAGGCGGAGTACTGGACGCCAAAGTCGTCTGACGTCGGTAGATGTGAAGTGAAGATGTTATCCAGAAGGTTCAGGTCGTCCATTGTTGTATGGCTTAACGAACAGATATGTCTGTGAGATGGTTGTGTGGTTGTAAAAGTTGACCCAAGGTCCAATCCCTTATAAACTAATCCTGCCCACATTGTGGTGCGGGTGGACAATTGTCTTACTTTATCCGACGGTCCACAGTGACATTGAACGCCATTTACGGAGGGATGTGTAGCAATGTGTGGTTCGCGGAGTTTACATCAAAGTCACCGCTTTGACTGGCCAAACACGCCACAATATCAATGGCAAAGAACCGTAAATAATTTACGTAACGAATGCTCAGCGTTGGGACTTTGAGCCAGCACGCCAAGTTGTGATAGTTCTCGGACATGTTCCACTTTCGTTTCGACTTGGAAGACGGCGTGGATGAGGCCACATATGCACAGGACATGCATGAAGCCCCTGACGATCTTGCCTCAACCCTACAACAAAATGGGGAACCATTTTCCGAGATCGATCTCGATTCGTTGGTAAGCATAGAGTATCCCCTTCATCCTCATATGCACCCTCACCCTCACGAATCAAGTCTAGCTGGAAGCATTACCGACTCAAATATCCTACTCATTCATCTCTACCCCATCGCTTGACGGCCACACCCCGGACCTAAAGCTCGCACGCCGAGACTTGTTTGACACGCGGTTTCAGCTCATATCGGAAGGAACAATTAATGATCCCGAGTCCGCGGGTCGAATAGTCGGGGCCCACCCCAATCTTGCATCTGCCCTGGAATTTATCGATAATCCTTCCGATCTTGTTCCCCTCGTCTATGAGGGCGGTCTGAAAACTTGGGAGTGTAGCCTCGACTTGGCGAGCTATCTCAAACGTGACGGGCACGCCGCCAATGCTAAAGGACAGCGTGTGTTAGAGGTACACCATTTACACGCAACTACCTCTTCCCAAGCGTTGACTTTGATAAATTATTTAGTTGGGTTGCGGAACAGCGATTCCAACGCTTTGTGTTCTCCAGGAGATATTCTCATCTCCGCCTACCGGTGACACTGAGACACACATTCACCTTCAAGACTACAATACCTCCGTCCTGCATCTGGTAGCCGCGCCAAACGTCCTCCTCGCTTGGTGTAAGTGTTTCACGTCGATGTCTCGCTCTCAATTTACAACGCTCTAGACACCTCTCCGGCCGCAAGCACCTACCGCAGCTCAGATGCCCACACATCGGAAGGCGAAAGCGCCGACTCGGAACTATACATAACCCCACAAATGTTACACGCATACAAAACTGCGCTACGCGATTACCGAGTGCGCCTCCGCTTCTTTTCCGGTGCATGGGACACGTTCGATCTTCAGCGCACGGGAGGACCTTATCACCTCGTCCTCACGTCCGAGACGATATACCACCCACCCAGCCTTCCCAGTCTGGTTCGCGTTATGCGGGATGGGTGCTCCGGGGGACATGCATATCTCTGTCTTGTTTCCGGAAAGACGGTTTACTTTGGTGTTGGAGGCGGTATCACAGAGTTCGTTCGGTGTGTCGGGTCGCTCGCGGACGACCAAGGGAACAGAGGTCAAGTAGAGACGGTTTGGGAAAAGGCGACAGGCGTCAGTAGGAAAGTGATGCGCGTGCGGTGGACATGAGACTGGTAAAAAAAAGTGTGGACGAGTAGCCATTAGTCGTGGTGTATATTTTTGACCAGACACGATGGAAGACAGTAGCCAAAACAAGTGGAACACCCACTATTGTGATTTGATCAAATTCTACGTAGCCTGCCATACTATACAAAAACAAGAGGTCAGACACGGGTTGATGAAATGATTAAACTGACAGTGTTCTGTGGTCGGAGGAGGGAAAAAATGTGGACAAATCCGGACTCGAACCGGAGACCCCCCGCACGTAGCACCATGCTAAGCGGATGTGATAACCAGCTACACCATATGCCCGACAATAATATGAACAACTTGTTCAACTTGATCATATCCAGCGTGTCGGACCTCTAAAATATGACCGCTCCGACGTAACACATTCCTGCGGCTCTCAAGCTTCGCGGGAAACAAATGAACAGCGGTATATCGTCGGCGGCCGTGTAGACTTGCGCAACGTGGTGTTCAGCAATCTCTGTTCCCCTTCATCAACGCCGCCTTCTTTTTCAGTACTGCGCCCAATCCCGACTTATCCTTCCGTGCTCGCTCAAGCCACGTTACGCAAGGAAGTTGAAGGGACTGTATGCAGAAAGCATCAGAATGGCTTATAACGCCACCCGTCAGCGTTTTTCACGTGCTTGTACGCTCTTTCGTGCCGGACCCTAATTGTTAGACGGTATCTGGGCAGACTTTCTGCTATTAGACCACGGCGCACGCGAGCTCAGGTTCGTTTCAATTTTGAGATTTCATCAATGTGGGCAACGGTCGCATAGGGCCTTCAGGTTACTTAAACTGTGTCGACGTCAACAACCGACGGAGAAGAACGCACCGCTTGGGTCGTAGGTGAGCACGGGCAACACGCTTTCTTCATCGTTGAAAACGAACGATGATGGCATGAGGCCTTCTCAGCTTAGACTCGACCCCTTGGCAAAGATCATCCATGCGCAACACAGCCATTTTGCCTGACTGTCAAGTTGTCGCACTACAGCTTAATGAGCACGAGTGGTGCAAAACGGTGGCATCGCCTCTTGCCCCTGTGCCGCCAGCCCGTCCTCGAGGTGCACCACCTTCCCTAGCCGTTTCTCTGCACCCGTCACACGACTCCCAGCTGTCATTTCCATTCCAGGGCCTCGCAGCCCACTCACCAGCAGTTGAGTGAGTACGAGACTGGGAAACTATGTACCTGGATATAAGGAATGAATACTATCCATATATCAGTACAGTAATGAAGTGAAGGAGTGTGGCTATAGCCTGCCTACAGTCGAGTGAGTACGAAACTGGAGGAAATGGCACGTCGCAGAGCTAAGCGCGTCCGTGTCCGTAAAAGGAAATGTAGTGAACCTACGTACATGCTCACTCCCTGCCACGCCGCTCATACGTAGCGACATCCAAAGAGAGAACGAAACCCGCTCATTTCTTCCTTCCTCACCCGCGGTTGACTGAAGGTGGGTCTCTCTTTTCGTGAACAGAGTACATATCGTCCAGAAAGGTCTTTGACGTTTACCTACCGCATGAGATCCGAGATTTCCGGACACTTATTTTAATGGTAAGGCTTCATGATTGATGCGGAAGTGGCCATCCACTATAAATTTCAAATGACGTATGCATATTTCCATGGGCAACGAGTTCAGGAACTGGTCACATAGGTTAGCGCTCACGAAAGTTTGGATGACAGAGGGATATTGAAACCAAATGCGTTTATAGGACGTTATGGTCTCGACTCTCGAAGTTACACAATTTCAGCCAACCAGAAGAACAGTACTTGCTCGCGCAAGTATCGGCACAACTCACATAAACTCGCAGGCAAAACGATGTGGGTCTGGTTGTGTGCGAATCGGATGAAAACTACAGCTACGATCGACTGAATTGGAACAACATGGGAAAGAAAGGATCTGGAACTTCTGGGATTTTACTTCGTGATGTTTGAGAGTTTATAGGTGAGGTAGCAACATGTCAAATCAGAACCAAAACAACTAGCGAATGTAACTGGCATCGTACACAAATAAAACGTTGACAAAACCCTTCGAGGCAAGCTGCATTCATACAACCTCTCTATTCAAGACTCAGGATCGCTCAGAACCTGTCGTACATGATGTCAGTCAACCTTATATACCCATCGTACGAAGGGGAACTTACGGGAAAGTGAGAAGTCGGTATTTATCACTAAGGCTGACTTTGCCAACAGGTTTGATGTTGAGGTCCATCTCGACAGAGAGGTCGTGTTTTCCGGATGGGTTTCCCTCGCCAGTCAGCACCACAATCCCCTTTGCGATAGAAGTATCGACCTCAGCCCTGACCCCACTTGAGTTTTCCAAAGAACCTTGCATATCGCAGATGTGAACCTGACCAATGATGGGTACCGTGAAGAACAACGCTGCTGCGATTACCAATCTGTCGGGGTCTATGGATCCAACCAACTACGGGGAATGTCTGGATCAAGCAAATCAACGAGCATGTCGGTGTATATCACTTACCTCAAAGATATTAAGAAATATGACAGAAAAATGGTACAGCCCACCGCGTGTCTCCATGACGATGTTCCCGTCAGCAGCGAGAAGATCCTCGATGAATTTAAGGAGCACTAAGGAGTTCCAGTGGTAAATGCCCCATGTGCTGTAGCACAACAAGATGGTACTTACATTTATGTTCCGCCTGACTCTGAATTAGATGATCCGTCGCTGACGTGGAATACGCAGAAATCTTCTCTTGTTCCATCTGCACCTCCGAAGTTGTGAGAATAGGGACAGTCTGAGAGGGACGAAATCATGTCAGATAGGGTCGTTTCTGATGACGGAGAAATGATCACCTCGATTCCTGCCGGTATAGGACCCAAAGTGAGATCACTAAAATTGATTCAGTAATGCTTTGAAACGAATCACTTTGATACTCGCGTAGGGGAGATAGGGACTGTATCTTCCAAGTCTCCAACAAGAGGTAATTGCACGCTGTACTTCATGGATATATTCCTCGTGGTGCCCGCGTCCACATACTTGAAGGACAGTTTCCCAGCGATGACTTGCTTGCCGAACTCGAAAGCGAGATCCGTTCCATCAGCAGTTGAGAGGAGGTAGGTAGCCGCACTTGTCAGCACGGCCTTGTAGGGGTATGTGGGAACCACAAGCGCGACCGAAACAGAAGTGAGCATGTTTGCGGATTTGTGATATGAAGCTGAGACCTTTTCGATATACTGAGTATAAAAGTATACGGTAGTCATAGTGGGGAAAGAGCATCACCTCAAAGTAACTAACGGCAGAGCGAAATTTGAATACACCAAAATCGCGTGCAAGTCCGGAGACAACAAGAACGGCTTGCTGTCCATCTGTTAGGGATTGCGGCCACAAGTGGTTGTCGATCCATTTCGACACGACTGGAAAAGATTGACCATCAACAAGCGACACTAAGACATAACGCTCCAAATTTTCACCATCTGCGAACGGGTACTCAGCCATTGACCTATCTGTAGGAGAGTGAGGGGACGGCAAAGAAACTATGGTGGAGGGCGTGCTCTCAGCTGATTATATAGCCATCTGATGCAGACTCTCAGGGGGACTGGAAGGTACCTACTTGTCTGGATTCACGGAGCGTGCTGACAGACACAAGGGTCAATTGTTCCCCATTAGCCGTGGTTGTGCCGCCCACGAAGTCGCAACCGCCGATTTGAGGCCGTGCTCCCAAGTGCTCGTGCACGGCGACTCATGCCTCAGATCCAGGGATTAGGCCCGAAACGTTCTTTGACTTCGTGTGTGTACACTGGCATGAAGCTCCGAAATCAGGTCCAGGCGCTTCGGCTCGGTACACCGATATGAAGAGATCATCACAATGTGGGGGAATGTCCACCCCATAAAGCTGTACAAGGTACATAGCCCATCAGGGTTCTGGAACGTTGCTGGAACGTCAACCAAAAGGGGTAAGTCTGCACTCTACTACGGCGTTCACAAAACTTACGACAGCGGTATGGCTAGCAAGAGGTCTCGTGTTTCTCCTTGTCGGAGGTACCACGCTACTGGTCAGGTACTTATGTACCTGTGGCCAAGATCTTAGACGTTCGTGTTCTGCCCCTGCAGAACAGTAGGTTCGTGTGCTTGATGCCGCGTCCGATGTCACGCAACTGAGAACGGGGACCTTGAAGTGGTATGTTTTCTGTTTTCTATGTTCCGCCCCCTGGCCCTAGCATGGCGACCTGCCTCGTAATTTCGCAAATTCCGATCCACGCTGCTGTGAAACAGGGATCTCAACGCTTCAGAACTTCCCCTGACAGTGACATGATGCATCGTGTCATCTTGATCACAGCCAACTGGAGACAACTGGCCAACGCACCATGTAGAAGCTCACTGGTCTCTCTTGGCAGCCCTGGTCGCAATTTAAGCCATTCCCTCTCCTATACCAGCCGCTGTCTTGTGTCAAGGCTACGTACCGATAACGATCGTATCGCTTTCTCCAGCAATAATCTGCTGCTAGTTTAGACCAGATCCCACGCACGCCACCCAAAACATGAAGTTTGCGTTTATGAATAGGTAGGTCACGCTGGACACCAGGAATGGATAATGACAAGGGGCACTGGAAGAGTGTGTAGATGACTGCTCCCTGTGGCGGCTACCAGTTTGGAAATCGGGGACGTATTGCTCCTATCAACAGGGAAGGCGGTGGGCCACCGTCAGACATACTGAAAGTACCCGAGAAATACCCGAGCGATGCGAAGACCCGAATCGAAGACGTCAATATATGCGCCGTAAGAGACTGGAAGGCACAGCACGTACCCCTACTTTCGACAGCGAGAACATCATATCTGCAATTGGTCTATATGCGGGAAGCGAGTGGCACAACAATAACATTAGTGATCCATTTCCAGACGCGTTCTCGTGTTCGCTTACTATCATCGTTAAAATCATCAATATCCATCGCGTTTTTCGCGCTGTGTTCACAAATTCTCATCCTCTGCCTCACTCTCCACCTGTCGCCCCGTTACTGCAAGAATCATCATTTGCGCAAGTGCCAAAGCCACTGGCAGAACGAACTTCGATACCGCTCCGTCTGAGACAGTGACTTTCGCACCATCCTGTCGGACCACCACCCTTCCTACAACGACAGGGGTTTTCTGATTCAAGACATTAGGGATAGAATGTCGTTAGCGCGTGCAGGTCATTTACTGACGAGGAATGAGACGCGTCGGGTAGCTTGCTCGATGTAGACGAGCCTGTACAAACTTTGTCGACTCCCTGATCAGTGACATTGGTCACAAGTGGGATAGAAACGGCACGTCGTAGCTGGCTCTTGGTCGTGGACTAACTTGTCGTTTGAGAAATACCTTCAAGGACATGCTGACCCAACCCTCGCCAGACTGATCCATCTCGACCTCGCCCTCTACCGCCTCTGTCCCCCTCCGCACGCGAGCACGTTTGTCACGTTCACTCTCAACGGGATCGAGATAGGCGAAAGTTGTTCGCGAATAGCATATACACGAAGGAGGTTTTTTGCGGTGAGGTTGAGGGCGACCGCGAACTCACCACCACTTGAAGAGAGGATGTCACGTCTAAGGGCATGCATAACAATCTCTTCGAAAATTTACCTCGAAGTGTCGCCGCTGTCGTTGAGCTCGCTAGCGACAATATGTCACACTGTAACAGGTCACGCCACTCGGAACCGGCTGCTCTTATGCCGGGTCCCTGTAGCCGCTTCGACGTCCAGCCCTGATTGATGATCGATGATCTTCGGAGAAGGGCACCTGAGAGCAGTGAACCCAAATAATTATCTTGCCTTCTGCACCAGCATCTCAACTCACAACATCAGCTTCTCGGTTTTTTCTGTCGTAGGCTCTTTTGTTGAATTCCAAGTTGTACTGGTAACTGACGTTCAGATTTTGCAACACCAGCCAGACAATAAGTAATCGGGTCGATATACGAAGAGATCATCATGCTGTAAGCAAATTCATTTGTCCATGTACGTAGCCCTCATCCCACAAAGCTGTCTCAGGGGAGCTTGAAACATTAGGTCGACCAGAAGGGGTAACGTTGCACTTGACGCCGTGTCTAAAAAACTTACGACAGCCTGAACAAAATGTATCTCTGCGGTTTCCGACTTGTCGGAGGTATGATGTTACCGTTCAGGTACAAGTATGTACCTGCGGTCGAGATCTCGGGTGCTTGGTCATTCGTATTCCGGTTCCTGCCCCTGCGGAACAAGACTCTGCTCATGTTGCATGACGAGTCTGATGCTCACACAACTGTCAATATGAGAACAGGTACCTCGGTACTCGTTGAAGTGTTGCGTTTTCTTCCCCTTCCATGTTCCGGTTCCTGCCTCTGATATGGAGCTGCCTTGTAGTTCTCCTGCATGCAGAGCCGATTTCACAATATTGCGAGAATAGGAACCTCGACCCTTCCAAACACTTGGGGCTCTTCTCCTGAGGACCCCCTGACTATGTGCGGAGTTCGTGCCAACTTCGTCATGACCAATCGAGGACAGAGTCTGGCCAGGCAAGACCTTCCCGTCGCCAGATCCAGAAGGGTCCCATTGAAAACTATAAGAACCATGGTCCGCATCTGCGACCTCATCTCACAATCCTCAGTAACAACTCCCTCCTCTAAATCATGGAAGCTGCCGGTTGGTTCGACATATTTGAGACAGGTGCATACTTAAACCATGTCCTGGCGTGACTTGCTAATGTGAAATCCCTTGTGCAGTGGTGGAGAAATGGGTGGACAATCACTTCTGGCCGTTGAACAAGATTCTTTCGGCTGATGGCGATGAACCGTCTAAGAAAGATCGGGCCGTTGTGGTTTTCGAACAGAGCGATGCCAACTATGACTCACTGTTCACCTTTCGCACTGCCATTAGTTACTTCGAGGTGATACCGTTCATCTTTCGTGACTATGATAAACGTGCTAAGAGTAGGCCAAACGTTAGGTCCACGGTTGCTACTCCAGTTTCAACAACTCACTCACTGATCTTCGCGTCAAACTCGTGGTTCCTGGGTATGGCGATACGTTCACTCTGCTCACGACGAAGACCTACCTCCTCCCTGCCAACAAAGAGGGAGAGGAACTAGATATTGATCGTGTTGCTGGGAACCTTGTCACGGGGAAACTGTCCTTCAAGTACGACAAATCCCAGCCGAAGAATATATGCATGCGATACAATGTGAATGTACCTTTCGCTGGAAGGCTTGAGGATGACATTATCATCTCTCCTACGTGGGTGTCTAGTGATCCATCTCGATGCATCGCTAATTTATTCTATTTTAGTAATCTGGCAGCGTCTTTCACGCAGGAACGGCTCAGCGTAATTGTCATTTCGTGTTGCCTTCTGCGAGCCGTCTGACGTGATCGCATCTATTAGGTTATTCCAGTTTTCTCCTCTTCAGAGCTGAAGCTGTACGAGGAGAAGATTGCATCTGCCACAGTTAACAGTGCTCCGATTGGCGCGACGGAGACAGAAAGGAAATGCAAGTTTTATCTTGTTTATATTTTACGGTTTATTGACTGCTTGTTACTAGTGCTTTCCAACTTCTTGGACGCTTTTGTCAAAGAAGAGGATGAGTCGAAGACGATCGCCATCGCGACACACTACCGCTCGGGCGGCTCCAATCTCGCCGTGGGGTCGTCCGACGTTTACGAGGTCTCCCTCAATTTCCTCCACATCTTCGAGGTAAGTAACACACATCGCCATGCTCATTGACCTGAATGAACTGATCCATCTTCATAGCTGGTCGGCACCATAGATCCCTCGAAACTTCAACTTGTAGCAGGATTGTTCGCCAGGTTACCCATTGCTGGCCGCGTTCGCATCGCCAATTTTGGTGGAGATCTGACCGACCCGAAAGGGGTCAAGACTGACATCAACGCCAAAGTTATGAAAGGCACTGCGGTGTTCTACGCCGAGAAGAAGGATGGCGATAAGACCCACGGCCTCTACGCCGATTTGGATGTCAAACCCATGTTTACCAAGGACATCCAGTCTGGGAAGACACGCATTCTCACTTTACCGTAAGTCCTGTGCCTAAAAAGTAATGCGAACAGCAGGTTAACAACATATGACAGGTTCTAAGCAATCCCACACGGTGAATGGATTTGTACGGATATGGTCTGGGGCCTCGAGGGTTGTCGACCTGTTTTTGTGTACGGTACATAGTGTTGCATTGTGTGTCAAAGTGGTTCGTGAATATGTTCAACAGTTGGTTTTCATCATTCGCCGTGATCTCATCGACCTGAATGGTAGGGCAACAGTTCTAGTTCATTTCGACGCAACATTAGATTACTATCCCCTACACTCAAATCGGCACCTACCCCCAAATCGTACGTGTAGTATTAGATGACAGCGTCACATCTCTCTATCAACCTCCGGCTCTCAGCTCACCCATGGGGCCAGCGAGCACCAACTCGAACATGTTACACGAGACGAAACAACAACAATATTCTTACCAAGGCACGGCGAGCGCACACCAATCCTTCAACACCGCCATCCTCTCCGTCCCAATCTGCCGCGTCATCTCTTGCTGTCCCTGTACACCCAACTCCTCAAACGCCTCGAGTAGCTGTCCATCTAAAATGCCCCTGGACAAAGGCTTCGAGACTCCGTCGTTGCGAACAATCCTGGCGTCCAGACGAGAGTCAACACTGGGTGCACCAACGGAATGCGGATGGAACGGAACGAGAGCTCACCGATATGCTTTGGGGTTGAGACCTGCGGCATGCTGCACGTTGCGCAGCAGTTGACCTTGGAGGAAATGTAGCCGTTTGAAAGCCCCTTCGTCGACGGGTGTTAGGGCGGTCAACGAACCGTCAGTAGAGCCTGAAGGAGAGCGGGCGTTTTCGTCAGCGTCTCGCAGGAAACATCACAGAAGGGAGCGCGAACCGGTGATGAGCTTTGCTTGCGGTACCTCATTGTCCTCCTTCGTTCGCCGCGCGATCGTGCGTGACGCTTGACATTCCTTGTGACAGTGGAACTCGGTCTGACACATGAGGTGCTGACCTCCTCTCGATTCGGGATCTGAATCGAGGCTCCGATGTCACAAACATAACCGATCATCGACGCAGAGAGAGAACATACCACTTGGGTCATAAGTGAGCACACGCAACACGCCCTCTTCGTCGTTAAGAACAAACGACAGCTCCCCATTGGCAAAGAAAAAGTCGACATTGGTTGCATATGTTCGTCGAATGTCTTTGGCCAGGACCACCAATTTGTATGGGTCCTCCTACAGTCAAAAGTTCACCTTGTGTCGCCCAAAATGAGGATATACATACCTGAAATGCAACTAGCCAGACGCTCTTGACCGCATCTCCAATCAACAACAAGTTTTTAAGCACTCGGAGTCCGGTGACATAGACGCCAACGTCCAAAAACGCGACACCCACGAGGCGTTCGTCGAGGTCAAAGGCCCTGACAAATATCTAGAGGGTTCGCATCAGCCTGAGCCACGATGCATTTACTGCGTCCTTCACCCCACCTTTTGTCCCATAGATGACACCAAGTAACCATTAATTCCACAGAGAGCAGTCACAGGCCCCTTGGCGTCATCACGAACACGTAGTTTCAGTTTATACCATCGTTGAATGTTGGACGATGGTTCAGGTACTACTTCGACGACCTCAAAGATGTAGGTCTTGCAGGAACACGCAGTTGTTGAGCAAAGGAAATTGTTATAGGGTTATGACATCACTCACTGCGCCTTTGACAGCCAGATCCTCACCGCGGTCAATGGTCGTTCCGACAGCAATGAAATCCCTACTCCCTGATTCCGTACTCAGCGTCTCCAAGGTCACACACTCTAGGGCATTGATGTATTCATTGGGAGCAAATTCATATCTATAAACAGGTCAGAAGATCCCTTTCACACAACAAGGGTTGAACTTACCCATCCATGGTGACCCAACTATCAGGAGAAATAAGCTCCAACGTCGAACAGTCACACTGCGGGAATGAAACGCCTGCGCCTGCGGCTCCTCAGCAGCCAACCACACGGATCCAAACAGACACGCTCACCGTCCGGCTCCCAAATAATGTTGTTGTCCTCATCATACGATGCGAACCGCGCTTGCATTGTGGAGGCAGCGACGATCAGCGACGCGGACGGCTCGAACACGACATTGGAAAACGCCCAAGACCGCGGCAGGGAACGTTTTGGCAGCGCGGTGTCTAATTCCAGGTCAGGGATCCATTCTAGAAGGCTAGGGCCCTACGAACGAAACATATTAGCTTAACGCCTCGGCGAAGCGCAGGTTGAGGTCTGCGCGACGTCATCCCATTTACCTCGTCAGAGTATACCAGGAACTCCGCTTTCGACTCCCACAGTGAGCACGTTGTAAAGGCGTGCACGACCGCGTGTCCGCTCGGGAACATCTTCAGACCACCTTTGTCCGTGCGTATTATCCAGCTTGGTCTATCCCCAGTAAAGAAAACACCGCTGAGCGTATACCCTCCGCTGACGTTGACGGATGTTGGAGGACAAGTGGCAAACGGGACGAACGTACGGAATATCCGCTTTTGCTCGGCGAGTACCGTTTTTTCCGTTTCTTCTTGTTTGGACAACTCGAACATCCGAGTCAACGCTTTGGTGAAAGTAATTTTCAGCGAGCTGGAACGCCCACCGGACGGTGGCGTGAGTGACGGGATGGAATGAACTTCATAAACCGCCAAATGTCCACAACGCATGAATACCTGCAGGAGTTTAATTAAACGAATGAACCACGAGTAAGAGGACGTACAAAGAGATGTGGAGTTGGAGCGGACTCTCCGAGGGGTGCAATGAGGATCTGTTCAACGTCAAGCTCTTGCGGTTTGCGCGGGGGGTCTTGAGGAGGAGAAAGTGCAGGTGGGTCGAAGGTGTCATTCAGTACTGGTTCAAGCGTACTGATCGCCGCACTCGAAAATACGAGCATCAGCTTCGGAAGAGACCATATCTGCACAAGCGATGTCACGAGTCTTTGACTCATGTTAGACAAATGAACGCACCTCCATGGTCCCCTGGGGCCGAATAAGCACGAGCCACTGACTGTTGTGTCCTGCAGCAACCGCGGCCTGAAGAGTCGAGGTGACATTCTTGTCAGAACTACTCGAAACAACAATAGTACCATCGGTTGTCGCCACTTCGAAAACGCCTGACGTATCTGCATAGAAACATCCCGTGAGGTACCGCGATGACTGTTTTGAATTATCATCAATACGCCGTCGATGACATGAAGCAACGTTACCTTTTCGCCCATCGGTGACATATCTTTTCTTCTTATTTTGCCCCGCTCCGTCTCGCCGATAAACAGGCCGATAGTTTCATCTTCCCGGAGAATCAACACGAAAGGATCGCATATGCTGCATGCTCTGATTCTTGCACGAGGCAAATTCCCGTCCATGTCTTTGATGATCTGCCTTTCGGTACCGTCTGCCCATAATCAGTCAACTCTATGAATGTCTTCGGGAAACCGGGATACGCACCCGGTTCGAGGACGCGTATAGCATTGGTCATCACATGCAAAATGGCCGTGCGCTGAAAGAACGGTCCGGCGCCGACCGTAGTCCCCGGTATACGCGTCGGAATAGCCAAATCCGTCTTTGCAGCTCTGGTCGCAATCTAAGTTATTCCCACTCCTAGATCAGCTTACCCTTATCTCGAGGTCGGGTGAAGACACGCACGCGGGATACCCCAGGAGATGGATTGGCGTCCGTACTAATAATAATCGTATCGCTTTCCCCAGCAAATAATCCACTGCTGGTTTTTTCGTATGACGTGCCATTCACTCTGTGAGACTGCCGAACAGGAATGGACCAGATCCCACGTGCACCACCCAAGACATGAAGCTTGCGTTTAGTGCGAATAGGCAGATCACGCTGGACACCAAAGATGGTTAACAAGGGATGCAAGGATCAAGGGTTTCTACTTACCTGGAAGAGAGTAAAACCACCCAGATGACCGCTCCCTGTGGCGGCTACCAGTTCGGGAACGTATCGTTCCTATCAACAGGGGAAGGTGGTAGGCCATCAGACAAATAGAAAGTACCCAAGCGATGCGAAGACCGAATCGAAGATGTGAGCACATGCGCCGTATGATATTAGAAGGCACAGCACATACCCCTACTTTCGACAGCGAGAACGTCATATCTGCGATTGGCGCATAGGCAGGAAGCGAGTCACGCAATGATAGGTGGATAACAGAGCGCGTCCGCAAGGGGTGCGCCCCAGAAGCTGTACCATTCGTAGCCGTTTTAGTTGCTAGCTTCGATTCTCCATATAAATCTTTCGGACGATCCTAGTGTTAATGATCCATTTCCGGACGCGTTCTGCTGTTCGCTCACCATCGTCGTCGAAATCATCGATATCCATCGCGTTTCTGGTGTCCACTACAGCACTGGGCGCCGCGCTCGTGTCTTCTGCCTCACCCTCCTCCACCTCTTCCTCAACTCTTACCGCTCTTAACAACACTGATGGTCCAACCGCGCTCCCCACGAATAACATCCCGCCGACCAGTTGCTTCGCTACCGAAGGAATCGTCGTTTGCGCGAGTGCAGGGAACAGGACGAGTTTCGAGACCGTCCGGCCGTCTGAGATGATTTCTACGGGGTGGACCATCCCATCCTTTCTGATCACGAAGAAGCTTTTCTCGTCTGAAAACACTAGTTGGCTTCCTTCTAGAACCAGGTCTAGGTTCTTGTCGAGTGGAAGGGAGGGAATGTCGCTAACGCGTGCAGACCATCCATTGATAGGGAGGGAGACACGTCGGGCGGCTTGGTCGACGTAGATTAGCGAATTCGGGGTGAGGATGACAACACCCCCAATAGACTGTGCGCAGGGAAGCAGAGATAGGCAATCATACGGTAGACTGTCCACAGTAGTGATGATGGGATATATGTGGTTGAGAAGATCGAGAGTGAAGATATATAAACGACCTGTATCGCGGTATTCTTTGAGCCGGCTAGAATGCGGGATCAAAGCAGAAGCCGTGAGCGAGCGAGATTGTTATGGGTCTGAGGTTCTAGTACTTACCCGACCCAGGTCTTTTCAGACTGACAAAGCACAGCAATGGTAGGATTATTGTACCCTGGCAAAAACACGAAGTCGATGACATTGCGCAAGTTCGGGTCTACGTCCGCCACTAAATCGAGCACAAAAGATGGTGAATAGGGTACGTCTCTGCGGGAACGGTGAGCTTCAGTCCTAATTGGATGGAAGTAAGGAATACCTTGCGAGGCTTTGCTCTTGTTCCATGACATCGAATTCGACCTGCGTTTGGTAAAATGGGAGAATTGCAATGGAGTCTTTGGGGAGGGTAAGAGCAGCACAGCGGGACAAAGGATCTGCGCGAAGTTCAGCGCGGAAGAGGTGACTGTCGAGAACTGCCTATTGAAAGATGTTTATAGAGCATGCCTCAACAAAGAGTAGTGCATACCATCTGCGGGGCTCGCTCGTAGGTATGGATAGACACGGTGACAAGGTCATGAATGGCGTCGGACCATTCCAACAATGCAATCTATGGAGATGTTCAGAGTGACTTATGGAAAGAGAATGGACCATACCTTTGCGTCTTTGAAAGAGACAAGAAGACGGTCCAGCTTGTCGTCGTTGGACGACATTGTACGGACTTTGTCGATTCCAGTGACAACTCCATGAAGCCTATGCTCGCGAATGAGATAGAAACGGGAGGTCGTAGCTGGTTCTTGGTTTGTGGACTGGTTCGTCGTTTGAGAACTACCTTCAATGATGAATTACGCCCTGCACTCACTTTGACTGTGCCCATGCTGACCCAGCCCTCGCCAGACTGGTCCATCTCGACCTCGCCCTCTACGGCCTCTGTCCCCTTCCGCACGCGAGCACGCTTGTCACGCTCGCTCTCAACATAATCGGAGATAGGTGAGAGCTGTTCGCGAATAGCATATACACGAAGGAGGTTTGATTTTGCGGTGACGACATTCACGAGCGTGGCCGGCGACGAGGTGAGGTTGAGGGCGACTGCGAACTCAACACCACTTGGAGAAAGAATGTCATGTCTAAGGGCATGCATAACAATCTCTTCAAAAATTTCCCTCGAGCAATGTCGCCGCTGCCGTTGAGCTCGCTAAACAACGACCTACGTGACTATGTGTCACAGTTTAACGTGTCACGCCATTTGGTACCCCTGGGCCTCATCAACCCGGGTTTGCTAGTTCACGTTACTTACACCCTTGGCTGATGGCGCCGACAGATGGCAGGTCATGAATCAATCCATTAATCTGTGCGTATCTTTTGGACCCTGCTCTGGCGCCCCGTATTTGTGTGTTTTTCCTCATTTAAATGCTCGACCACACCTTCGACGCTCAGACGGTAGCATGTTTACTATCTCTTCATATTTGCAGCATCTTCTTTCACGTCGAAACATGCCATTTCAATTCGAACCACAGACCCACATCAAGTCCGACTATCGCCCTGTGAACTTTCGATCAAGGTATGGTTCGATCCAATTCCTAATGATCCAAACGGTGCTGAACGGTTTCCCTGGCTGCGCATCACTGCGCCCGCTAACGCATTTGTCCTTTTGTAAGCATGCCGGGCTGTTCTTTATCTCTCCTGTGCCGCCCTTGGGTTATCTGATACCACCGTACGATCAGAATTCGGCACGTGCAGTGCTGAGCTGTGGTCGGCGAACCACGTATTGATCGGGGGCGGTATTCAGATGCACTTCCTGAATTCGCTCCGTCACGGCGAGGACTCGTCAAACACCGCCCCACAATTGACCGGAGCACCCCATGTCACGCTACCAATCTTGATGCCAGGCTATTCAGCGACGGGAACGAGAGAAAAAAAATCAAAAGGTGCGGTTGACGTTGGTGCAACATGGCGTCCTGTTCGTCTTCATGATCCTTTGATGAAGGTATTATGCACACCACCAATCAACCGATCACCGCTGGTTAAGCTCCGTTCAGATGCTCGATTGGATGCGGTGTTGCCCGCTGCCTCGCTTCATCTTGCCAGTTTCGAACGTGCGCGCGCACTCCAGTCACTCGTCTGCACGTACATAGGGTGATCCCCCATTTCCCTTATTTATGCTGGCCAGCGTTTGGGTGACCAACGGCGTCCTTGTGTGGTATCTCAAGAGGGTTCGTCTTTTGCACAGCTGTAAGATGAATCTTCGCCGTATGCGCAAAGCTGTGTTCTGTTTTGAGAGGTGTTCCCATTCTCGCTTCTCGAGCAGTGTCGGTGGTATGGTCGGTGGTGCTGCATGCTTGGCCTGTTGTGAAATTAAGGCGCTTCATTGGCGGGCGCCACTCACAAATCATCATGTACCAACTCGCGGTAGGGAAAGTTGCCAAAGCTCGCTGTTTCCCAGATAGGGTGCACTTCTATGACGATCGACGTGTGGGCTTCGGTTCCTGATGTGGTCTTTGTGGTTCACCTCCGTCTCGAACCGACTTAGGTGAAGACTTGCTCTCTTCCTTAATCTGGTTACTGCCAGCCGCTCCTTGACGTACTTCCGTCGACACGTTGTCTTACACGCCCTGGCAGTGGTGCTTATCACTACCCGCAGGCGCTTCAGACGGTCTAGGCCTCAAAAGTCACCAAAAAGTTTCATTTACACCAGATTGATGCCAGTTTTTCCCGTCGTGGGCGGAGAAGTGTCCTCCATGCCGAGTATGAATTAAGCGGCAAGACACCGGAATACCTGCCAGTGGGACGAGCGTTTGACCCTTAACAGCCAGCGAGGGTGGTCGGGCCTACTATACCACTCTCGTCCGACCACCATCTGACCTCGGCCCGTAGTTGATAACCATCGCGGTCTTGTATGGCCACCTTCTTCCGAATTCTTTCGCCCCTAGAGCCACTCGATCCTCGTTTTCCCGCCTAGGGTTTCACATCAAAATCAAACCTCATGCCCTGCAACCAGGCTGACTCGTGTTCGCAGCATGCTCCGATTTGGCACGCTACAGCCCATTCGCCATTTCATCTAGTATCAGGCCACGATTCCAGAAAGCTCCGTGCGCTCCTTTTGCTTCTCACCCACTAATAGTCGCTCCCTCCGTTGTCCTTTTTTTTTTTTGTTTTTTTTTGGGTCTTATAAGGACATACCTCTCTCCCCATACATATGCCCGCCCAATTCTGCTAAGCAGATCGAGGAAGAGCCATAACTGCTGCATTCATGCCAAGTCCATTGCCGTCCTTTAACCCTGGCGTCCGTCCGCCCTCAAGACTCGACCGCGGAGGCGGGACTGCGCCGCCGGGATCGTCCAAGGTCAGTTCTCCCATCACTCTCTTCGAGGTTCGGCATGATAGTGAACGATACCTCCCCAACCTTGGTCTTTTTGACCGACAGAACTACATCTTGCCCGTACCCTCCGGCTTCTCGGTACGCGTCTTCAAAGCACCAACCTTTGATATCCCCCGCCGTAACGCAGGCCAACAGCTGTCCACCGTCACGGCACGAGGCGACATTGACTACAAACCGTCGTCTCACCACACCCGCTCGCCGGCCCCACCTGCCCGGGATGCTCCTCGGAAACTTCTCAAGCCACCGCCTTCATCCCACGCCCATGCCCACGAAGAACGAGACCGAGACCGAGAACGGGAGCGGGAACGAGAGCGGGAGCGGGGGCGAGATCGGAGTTATCGCGTCGATACCAGACGTTTCGGTTACATCCACCCTGGGCCCGTCGCAGATACCTACATCTATGAACGCTCCATCGCCTCTTCGAAATCCGACCCCTTCTACCACGACTACTACTACCCCCCATCGTCCGACAGCACCGCGAGCGAGATTGACTCCCTCTTTTCCCACCCCTCCTCCGCCTCGAGTAGTAGCAGCTTCGACGATGACTGTCCACCCCGAGGGAAGCTCCAGGTCGCTCGGACCGCTCCTGAGCGGAGACCATCATACGGTCATGGTGGACAGCGATCCGGGACACCCTACCCGGTGGCATACCACACGTGCCCGACTTGCTCGGAGATGAGCAACAGCCCACCCCGCGCGTCTAGCAGGTCCGACGGTGCAACCCATGGCTCCCGCCCGCTCCCTACTCCACCCGTGGGCGCCCGCGTGCGCAAAGACAGCCTCGTGCTCGCAAGCGAGCGTTCGGTCCCACCACAGGCCACGCGTCCGCGGCTCCCACAGTTACGTATCGGAGATCGCCCAGCCTACCCAGCTGATGCTCAGAACGCGTGGTCCACAGCGGAGACCGGAGGGTACCCATCGGCACCGCCCCCACCGCTCGCACGGTCCTCCTCGTTGAGGAGCAGCGGTTCCGCAGGTAGCAGCTCGCACGGCGTTGTGCCTCCACCACCTGGACTGAACACCTATCCAATATGGGAGTACGGCCAGACCATCGACGTTACTGCAGAACCACCTTACCGTCAACCAAACCGGCGCAACTCGGACGGCGATCAAGGCCAGATCATGCCACCGCGCCCACGCCGCTCCAGCACGGTGCCCCCACCACGTTCTGTCCGGTGGTGCGAGGAGCTGGTCTGCCCAAGCCCCATCCTGCCAAGCCAGAGAAGGAAAGGGTGGTTCAACAGACGAGGGTGTGTCCTTCTATTCCTCGTTCAGCCCGTTCGGACATTGATCCCTGACTGATCCCGATCCCCTCTTCTCCTTTTCTGACCTTCCCTGCATCGTTGACGCCGGGATGTTCTAGGGATCAACTGTGGCGCAACGACGGTTCATACAAGCCACCTGCCCCAGGCGAGGACTACCCTGCAGACCTCGACGACTACCCAGAACCATCGGAGGGCTGGCAGAACGAAGACGGCGTCCGAATCGACCTCAATAGGAGGCTCATACCCAAGGCGCCGCTTCGCTCAGCCCTCAAACGGACGAATTACTGTAAAGAACAGAGCATCATAGCCGGATACCTCACCAACGGCCCTGCTTCGCCCACGTCAGACGATGAATGAGTGGGGTCGCACGAGTGGGTCCTCTGTCACGACGGCACACTTCCTTTCCCCTGGATAATGATTAATGAATCTCCCCGAGTTCCGAGTTTGCATGGCAAGCGCGCGTGTGTACGCTTCGTTCTGTCAATATTTATTGAGTGGGTCCGTCGTGACCCCTTCTTCTGCGTGCGCCTGTGCGAGGCGTGTTCCTCTCAGCATCATTTCAACAATCATTTCCTAAAACCTATACCCCTGCAAATTTTCATGTTTTTACTGTGCATCTGGTATCACAGTTGTATCGTTAGTGCTCCATGTCATTGTTGATGGTGGTAGGCCATGTACGTTACTGTCTCAACCCGTATGAGTAATTGAGTGACCTGCCCAAGACCTGCCTCATTTTTTTCATATCATGTGGTGGTCTCGACCCTTTGGAAAGTGGAGAACCTGACTTTGAATCACAACACAACTCTTCGGCCGAGCGTCCTTGTGACAACTCGAAGAGCCAACACTCTTCGGCAAGTTTCGGTTTCCCACGAGTCACGACCCACCCCCCTGACTGAGGTGAATCGATACGGGTGATCGTCACAAAGCAACGACGTCATGATCCGTCCCTACAATAGACTCGGTGGGAAAGAACAAGGGTCCGCCTTGCAAGTGGCACACCTGGGAGCGACGACGACTCCCACGGACGCACATGAAGGGGTGGGGGGCCGCCTGATCCGGCTGTTGAATGGTTCAACGAGGCCGCTAGCCGAGAAACATCATCTCCGTGGGTTCAAGACGTACAATTGAGTCGACCCACTTGAACCTCGAGTAGAGTGCGTCACCATGAGTCATGCACCCCCAGTGCTAGTGGGGTCTGGGGTCTGGAATGGTACCTGGGAATGATACATATTTTAGTTCGGCTGCTGGACGTGGGGCAATTGAATATGGATTAGACAGGGGCTAGCGATGTGGGGCAGTCTGCAGTCTGCCGACACGTACGTGTCAGTGCCAGAAGGGGGATCGTCGATCAGCCATCTGTGGGGTTTACACCGAACGGCTGTCGAGAGGTATTCAATCGTTCCGAGTTCGGACAACAGACTGAACACAGTCCGTTGTGATGATTCTCCATGATTGTAAAGATAAATGTAGTCTTTCGGGACTCGTCCGTCGGAAGGATCCAGATCCAGATAAGCGGTTCTGGATTCCGTACGGTATCCAAGCTACTCGGTTCGTCCTACTTACAACCAACGATCCACGAACCATGATGCCTTCAAACTGCCTGACACTGCCTCTTGAGCCACGCCAACGCACGCGCGTCCTTGCCCTCGAGCAACGGCCCTACCTTGGATTCGACCTCTGCATGGTACTCGTTCAACCATTTCTTCTCCTCAACCGACAAGAGCGACAAATCGACCAAGCTCGTCTGAATAGGACACTGTTTACCCAAACAATCAGACTTCTATCAGCGCCCAACACGCGAATCGAATCGAAACCACAAAACCGACCATCGTGAGACGCTCCATTCCGAGGTATCCGGTGTTCCCAAAGTTGTTGGGCGTCTTGACTTCGCGGACGACGACTACGCTCTCGATGCGTATACCCCACTTGCCGTCGGCGTAGTATCCCGGTTCTGTTGGGAGACGTAGGGAAAAGTGAAGGTTAAGTTGGGTCACGACATGTTGACTTATTTCCTTACCATTCGACAGCGTCATCCCGGCTTTCATCCCCGTACTGTTGTACGCTGAACCCCTGTCAGCTCACGAATTGAGGAAAAGGGCCACGTGTTCGTTACCGATGCGTGTGCCAATACCCTGAGGACCTTTTCGAGCAAGGTCAATATGAATATAATCCGCATTCTGCACATACCTTCATGTACGTTCAGGAAGTGGCCAACACCGTGGCCTGTGCCGTGTCTATGTTCAAGCCGTAGATAAGCTCGACGTATGTCATGTGTAAGAATAAACAGACCTATAATCTGGAGGAGTTCAATACGTCATTCTACCAATGAATGAAATCAGCGGACACTCACCAAAACCGTCTTTCCACAAAGCCCTCCTCGCCCATGAATCTCTATGGGGCGGTCAGCGATCCGGGTCGAGACAAGCATAGGTTCACATACATCGTGTATCCTGGAACTCAAAGTCAACATTTCATCAACATGGACAGTCCATAGACTTACCAGTCGTGCCCACGGGAAAAACTGAGGTATCGATCGCGATGTGACCTTGAAGTACCCGGGTGAATGCGCGTTTCTCCTCGTCAGATGGTGTTCCAAAGTGCTGTGATGATTCTTTAAATATCATTCTTTGGGTTTACAATCGCAATACTTGCCCATGTGCGAGTGACATCAGTTGTTCCGTCATAGTACTGACCTAACAAAGTCGGAAGGATAACAATCAGCCATGGTTCTGCAAATCTTTATTTTTTGGTTTCCCATACCTCCAGAGTCGCATAGATAGATCTATTGGCAGTAAGGTCAACAGAGAAAGACGACACTCTACGAAATAGAGTACCTGGTCCTTTTTGATAGTCGCACAATTGTTGGGTTCCGGGGAATAGTGGATGATCGCTGAAGGGGATCGTCGATGTCAAGACCTCAGAGGATACGTAGAAACAAACCTGCGTTCGGACCAACAGAGGAAATGGTGGTGAAAGACAATCCACGGAACAAGTCAAGCTCGCTGTTAAGGGTCAGACGAAGCTGTCTAAAGTAGATCTCATGACGCACGATCTAAACTCCTCCAGCCTGTCCGACCCCTGGCTCTCGTTCAAAACGACACCATTGTTGAGCTGTTCCTCAAGCCACGCAAAGTAGCGAGCCAATGCGACGCCATCACGTATGTGACATTGCCGGAATCCCTCGACCTCGGTGCTGTTTTTGATCGCTTTCAACGCCGCTACGGGTGACGGCACAATGACAACGTTCTCCTTTTCAAGGCATAGGTATCGATTGCGCTCAGCACGTGGCATAGACTCACCTCGCCAAGCGCATGGACAACTGCAAGATTCGTTTTGTCGCCAAGTAATACGGGCTGCAGGATCGTCACCATCAATCAGATCGAGCATGGATCTTCTATCGTGAGACTATACCTGCTCTTTCTTGACCAACCCTGTCCCGACAAGGTCTTTCAGATACGGGAGGAATGCTTCGTAAGGTTTAATCTCCACGTCCTGACCAAGATGGGTTATCACAGCATCATCGATCTGCGTCTTGTTGATGAACAGAACGGCTGAATCCCGCTCCACGACCGCATACGCGAAAAATACTGCAACATTTTAGCTTGATCCTACCGCAAAGATGGCAAGATGCCTACTTGGGTTGAAAGCGACGTCGGTTCCACGCAAATTGAACAACCATGCGACCTCATCAAGTAAAGTAACGGCCAATGCAACGGCATTCTTCTTGGTCAACTCTTGTCGCACACGTTCGAGTTTGCTGCGTAGGATTTCCCCTGATAAGGGTCAGGGCATAGGGAGACGACGAAGATGACGCATTCAAACCTGAATACTTGATATCCAAAGCAAAGACTGGGTTTTGGGGTCGTTGTTGGCGCTCAGAGCCCCATACCACGTCCACAGGGTTTGGCGAGAGAGGAACCAATTCGGACTTTCCGAGGGACTTTTTGAGCGTCTGAGCATCGGCTGTTAGACGCATGAGTCCGAGTTCATGATTGACGAAGATGTGGATGACATACTAGCCAAAATCACAGTCGGATCAATCCCGATTCTCGTGCCTTGCTCGAGGTTCTGGGCTAGTGTTATAGATGGAAGAGGTGTGGACAAATCAGAGGGGTACCTTTGGGAGGAAATCCTGCCACGTTGGAACGTCTGAAGAGTGTTAGTGTCTCGTTGTTCGCTTAAGCCATCGCATGTAGTTACCTGGCAAGCCTTGTTTCATCAAGGTCCAATTACTGTGATATCGAATTCAGAAAACAACTTGTAGTGGAGTATTCGTTGCTCACTCATCTAGTTGCTGTTCGGCTTGTAGGAAGTACCGGCCATCGGTGAAGAGGAAGGCCTTCTTGAGGGTGACGACGGCACATCCTGCAGATCAACCCATAAGCTGTGATCCTCGCTTATTAGATTGTCTGATTACCTGCGGAGCCATTGAACCCGGAAATGAATCCACGTCGTTTGTCGGCCTCGGAGGGGTATTCGCTTGAGTCTGGGTCAAAGCATTCAGCACCGATACGCCAGAAAAACGGGCGATACTCACGCTCGTCTTCGCTGGGAACAACGAAAGCACCGACGTTAATGCCGGGTTGCTGCATCAACGCCCTGAGGCGGGCAAGACGCTCGGATGTGTTTACGGTTTCTGTTCCTATCGCGCCCATGGAAGAAGAGAATGTGGCACGGGAGAGATATCGATGCCATGTGTGCACATGAAATCGACATTGCCAGCACCACATGCTTCCGCTTTCCGCTCCGGTCAACGTCGCGTGACACCGTCAACGCAGCCACCGCCGTGTCACAACTTCGTTGGATACTTAGTACCAACAGCCTGAAGGAAACAGTGTCGCTTTGAAGTCGGGAATGTTTCAAGTAGAAAACCAGGTGAGTCACGTGGACGAAGTGATATCTTGAAAAAAAGTTGAAGTTGAAATTTTGGAACTCGGTTGTCCCGTCAAGGCGTGTACCTTCACGCGGATCGAACGTCTTTTGATCTCGAGAGATTTCTTGAACAGAAGACGCAGCTGAATGCATACCAATATCCGACACGAAAAGGCATCAAAGCACAAAGCACGAACTTGAGTGCACTGTCCTAGTTCACAAAGGAACCCCCAACAGCCATACTCACAATCTTCCTCCACTGCCGATTGCCTCATCACCAGTTTATCTTCGTATCTATGTCGCCGATATCGGGGATAGGTCACCACTACGAACTCATTGGGGAGTCGCCACCATACCACACCTGAGATATGATCCAAAGTTTCAACACACGTTGGGGACAGGAACATGGAAAGCCACCTCATCAGATATATCATGCTGGCCGTGCTACCTCACTTCGAGGCGCATTTGTGGCGCACTCTAGTACCAACTCTCGAAGGTTTGTGGAGCAGCTAACACTGGGTGTATCACGTATTGTGGGGATTGAGCTATCCACACATGCTCGCAGTCTAAATGACCTGGTATGAAATATCCCTTCAAATGGCGATTGTGTCAGCTGCATGGGAACTGACTCAACTGAGGACGCTCAGAGAAGCACAACAGACGTGCGAACAATGAACCTTGCAGTACTAATGAATGACGACTATACTCGGAACCAGAATGAGAGTGGAATACGTCCACTACCGCTAAAGATTATGTGAATAAATTCCAACTCGTTTCTGCCACTCCACGGATCCTTCGCAACGAAATGTGGTGAACGAGGAAGACAGGATCCTCGTGTAAGTGCGACTAGAGAATTGGATTTTCGGTGGGCAGAGCGTTGCCTCTCCAGTTCCATCATGTTTGCGGATGGAGGGGGGATCGACCCGAGGCGATTTCTTAATTCCCAATCGTGAAGCGCTAAACCAATGCCCGCCCGACCACCCGAAGCGTCCTGCCTTTTTGATCCATTCGGAGAGAGAAGATCCTTGAGGATGCAATCGTTGTCCCTTTCCCCTCACTCTTCGCATCTCCGAGACGCATCGTGCAGCCAGCCGGGGATGATCATTATCGTTAACGCGAGTAAGTGTAGTTGCGACGTGCTTGTTGTCTTACTCGATCGCCAAGACCCCGTCCATATTCCACTCAGACTGCAGACCTGTCAACGGAGTTCCATACCTTTAAAACCTGATTGACAGATGCCAACAAGGTTGTTAACGTCCCACCTCGTAAAGACAGAGTAAGTATATCCCCTTCTAGGAACCCAGAATTTGATCTTCCGTTCACGGCTTGCGTCTTAACAGCGATGCGCTAAGCGATCTATTATCAGAGCTAGCGCAGAGGGAAAGTCCTTACAGTTCTCTCGCAACCTACCATGTTCCCGGGACGTTGTTCCCAGGAATATTGTAGTAATTATTGGCAAGCGTGCTCAGGAGGTCTATTCGGCAGGGTTCAAAAGCAGCTGACTTGTAACGGGTCTGTCAGCTGATATGTTCCGGTCAGGATCTGACCTTTGTAATGTCGGTAGTACTTGTGGAAGAATTTACGTATGGCCGCTCATTTGACGCGATGATTGGGAAGCCCCGATTTAAATGCAAGCGGTCTTTTGTTAGGAGAATAATGAATCCCTTTGTTTCCAGAAAAGAGACGCGTATGAGAAGTATAAGCGATTAGTTCTGATTATATTTCGTGGGTGGACTGACAATGTTAGCGTAATGATTTAAACCGACGGACCACGGAGATGGGCGCCGTGGGTCAGTTTTTGGAGGCGAGCGGCCGTTAGCACGGACATTACCTACAACTCAATAATGCACTGAAAGAGTCAGCAAACCGAACCTACAACTGAAATTCAGGACCAGTTCCTGGTAACTCAAGGTACCTCTATCTGCATTCGTTCTTCCTACGTAAAGTCAGCCTCAGCACTCCATATGATAGTCTTGTTGTAACCTGAGGATGCTGAAGTACCGCAACAGCGTGTGTTGCCTAACATTCATTAGTATCCCATGTCTTCGTTTGCTGTGCGGCCGAACTAAGTATGTCAGAGTGGTCTGGACAGTCCTTGAGAGAGTGCAGAGAGGAAGCCGTTACAATTCCCCTGCAACCTGCCGATATCTAACGATACACATGATCTGGCAAGATGGTACGTACCTGCGGAAGAATTTACGTAGGACTATTCACTCGGTGCGGTGACTTGGAAGCCTGTCTTCGGAGTTGAACGTTGAATGCTGGAGATTCTTTATAGTCATAGGAAAATACATAATGAACCCCCTTGTTTTCGCAAAAGGGACGAGTCTTTTCGTGAGCTGCCACTCTTAAATGAAGGAACGAGAAGAGAAAGCGGTTAGACTAAAGTTCGTGATGAACTGGGAATGAGCGTCGCGGGTAAGTTTTTCCTCAAAAAGACAAGTCGTCACGACTCAATACTTGAGTATCCCAACATTGAGAGAGTCGGTTCAACCGTCGCTTCTTTCATTTCCGCCCACACACACTTCCATTCTGTCACTGTTTGGAACATGTATTGACTTGTTTCACTCCCTCTCTTCGCTTCACTGGCGTCATACTAGCTTTATAAACAACATGCTCAGAGACCATTCCCCCATCGCCTCATTTACAGCACTGAAGGTGTGTACCCTACTCATGAGCATCCTGCGCAGTATACTTACGTCTGTGTAGTATCTAGCAGTTTACTTTATCAGGTTGGTGGTACTCGGTCTTATTGCCCATTCAGAGCGCTCGAGTCTCAGATATTTTATCAAGTTTATAGCCCGCAATGACTGGATGGAAACTAATCGCTGGTGGTCTCTCGCGGATCTCTGCTGGCTCAGTCACCAATGTCTGGGGCGTCAACTCCGCTGGCAACATCTTTCGTTACACAGGAGATGACAGTAATCCCTGGGTTCAGATCCCCGGTGGTCTTAGCGATATTGGCGCAGCTGCTGACGGCACGGTCTGGGGCGTCAACTCGGCCAGCGAGATCTTTCGCTACACTTGGGATTCCAATCACTGGGTCAAAATTCCCGGTGGTCTCACGCGAATCTCTGCTGGATCAGCCACCAATGTCTGGGGCGTCAACGCCGCTGGCAACATCTACCGTTACACAGGGGATGACAGCAATCCTTGGGTCCAGATCCCTGGCGCCCTGACAGATATCGGTGCAGGTGCTGATGGCACGGTTTGGGGGGTCAACAAGGCCGGCGAGATCTTTCGCTACACTTGGGATTCTACCCACTGGGTCAAGATTGCTGGTGGACTCTCTGCGATCTCTGCTGGGTGGAAAACCAACGTGTGGGGTGTCAACTCCGCTGGCGGCATCTACACGTTCACAGGCGATGACAGCAACCCCTGGGTCCAGATTGGTGGCGGCCTCGCTGATATTGGCACGGGTGCTGATGGCGTGGTTTGGGGGGTCAACTCCGCTGGCAATATTTTCCGCTGGATCCGCGATTAGCCTAGTGCTCTTCTTTCTTTTTGTCAGAATTGCAAGAACCTGCACGATGAATGCGGGAGCTGCCTCGGCCGCATGAATAGTTTCTCATCTTTGACCATGTCTTGTTGTCTCATGTATCTGTTACGATTTCACCCCGTTTGCCTTTTGTTTGGTTCTTGATTTGGACTCCTTTTCATCAACGGAACTCCCTTCCACCTTGTGTTCTTTTTCTTGACTTTTCTCGATTGCTCCTGGCCCATGGTTCTATCTCCGACTCAGATCGCGCTTCTGTACTGTTGCTAGTCTACATACCAGGAACCAGTCCCAGTCTTGTCTATATGCCCAAATGATTTGAAGTTGTCAACCGGACTAGAGTGACCTAAATTCAAGCAAACGCATAGAAGGTAATGAATGGTACGACGGAGACCGCTCATCATGTCGACGCTGCTGTTGATCTCACATTGTATGCTAGTCGGTGGCCAGCAATCCAGACAGCTAGACTCCACTTCTTACCACAGGCTGGCCGCTGATCCGCTGATCAACCGTTCCAACCCTATTTGTTTGACTGTCTGGCAGTTTGTGGCTTTGTGTAGTGGTTACTGACCCGTTCTGACCCGTTTCCCAAGTTCACCGGCCAGTTCTCAGCGTCCTCGACGCACCCTGACGCTTCCAACGCGTCCGCCTTGGCGCTGGTAAGTTCGTTTTCGGAGCTGGCCAGTCCTTTTCTCTCGACGCGCGAGGGTTCGTTCTGTCGATTTGCGTGGTGGTGGAGGCTCTGGGGGACCTTCAGGTACGTCGTCGACGATCTCTTCGTTGTGCTGATCGTTTTCGTCAGCTCTCGTCGTCGATCGTCCGCGCTAAGTCTCTCCCCTTCGATCGCGTCACCTCGACGCGTCTTCGACCTCTCGACCACGTCCTGGACGTCTCGGCACGCCCCTACGACCTCCCCGTCGATTCCTGCGTCTGCGCTTTCAGGTGCGACGCTCCCGTTTCGTTCGACGTAGGTACCACCACCCGGGTCGACATGGACATGCGTGGGATCGCGCGCTGGATCGTGTGGTTTGTCGGGTGGTTTGAGGCTTGTCAGGGCTTCTACCGTCGTTGTAGACGCCTCCCGCGCCCTTCACGCCCTCTCTCGGCTCTGTCAGATCGACCGGTTCGTCCGCTGCTACCTTCGCGTGCCCGGTTCCGTCATCTGGACTGTTCGTACACCCACCCGTACGCTCCATCTCGCATTGGGCTCTTGAAGGTACGTGTTCTGCGTCTCTTGACTCCGTTCGCAGGTCGTCGCTGTTGTCCGTCTGGCTCGTCGCGTCTGTGCGGCCTTCCGACGTGCGCGTCTCGTCGGCGCTGTCTGGCAGTACGGTGCCGTCAGGCGGTTCGTCGGGCACCTTGGGTCGACATTCGTCGTCATCGTCGTTGCTCGTGGCCTCTGTGCCCTCCACCGACACTCTCGACGCCTCCTCCTGACCTCCTCGACCCTCTCGACCTCTGCTCGCCGTCCCGTGCCTTCAGGCTTGTCGGGGGGCTCTGTAGGTCCGTCTGGACGACGCTCGTAGTCATCCGTCGTGTCCGCAGGTCCTCCGAAGGTCTCGCTGGATCCCGTCGTCGTCTCCGTCTCGGCTGAGTGGTCGCGCGACGCGCTTCGTGTGCTCGCGCTGGTCGTCACTGGTGTTTCGCCTTGGTCCCGAGTGGTCTTGGCTTTGTCTGGTTCGCATGCGCTGGCGTCTATGGCCGCGCTCGCTGTGGTCGCCGCAGCGGTCTCGTCCGTAGACGTCTCCGCTCGACTCTCTTCGTCGGCCGTCTCCCTCTCGTCCTCGTCGCTCGCCACTACCCAGAGTGGTTCAAGCTGGTCTGATGGGTTCTGCGACCTGTCCGCTGGCCTTGTGGGCTCTGCGCGCGTTGCGTATGGGTTCGCGACGTCAGCGGTCGTGTAGTGGACCTGCTGGTTGGCCGCTGGGGTTTCGTCAACGTCTTGCGTATGGGCTACGCCGTGGCTGCGCGAGGGACTTCCGGGTCGCGCGATCGTTGTTTGGGTATCGTCGACGCGCTTGATATGCGCTCAACAGTCGTCGTCGTCGCCACCCGCTGCTTCCTGGCCATTTCCGTGTGATTCGTATGCGCGTGGTGGTGTCCGTGTTGGCGGTGTGGACTCGACTGGTGGTGGGCCGCTTGCCGGGGTCGTGAGCTTACGCCGTCAGTCTTCAAGTTCTAAATGACCATATGACTTTTTTTTCGCCCCCGTTACGCCTTATTTAAATCAACCATCTCGAGATTCGAGAACACGCTGACTCTGCTCTGCGCAAGTGACGCCAGTGCGAACACTCGATGACAGCCACATCACTCATATACTACTCTTCTCCGTCGCTTTTATTGAACGTTGTTTGTACACCTGTCCGGAGGTTTTTGGTTCGTCATAGATCCTGTGCCTCATCGTGATCTCTGATCCAATCCCCCACCCCCCATATCACACCAAATACTTATTACTAACATTTTCCTGCACAAACGTGCTCAAAATTCTGAGTGGGTACAAATAAGTGGGCAGATGACATTCTTCTGTGACTTTGCTGTTCTTCGTGCATGTCATTGTTCTATTCTCAATGCTCTAATGTGTGCAAGACATGAGTCTCTTATTTCTTCACCCTACTAAAGGCCTGTGTATTTGATGGACCTAACCAGACAGAAGGTTGTTTCCAGGTTCATTGTGCGGAATATCCAACAATTCAATATGCATTCATTTTCACTTTTCGCCTTTTCATTCCATTTTCCGTTCCGTTTTCACTATTTTATTTCTCTTTCCACTCTTGCATTTTCATTTTCACTCTTTCATTTTCATTTTTGCTCTATCATTTTTGTTTTCACTCTTTCATTTTTGTTTTTGCTCTTTTGTTTTCGGGAAGTGCCGAGCTTCTCGCTCTGACAGAATTCCCACCAATCACATGGTCATAGTATTCCAGCTACCTGGGTATGTCCTCTCCGGCCCCGCCCCTCATACTATGTGTACTCACTGGCTGTATCCATTTTTTCATCTCACCCTTCCTCCTCTACATGTCATGCATAGTGACAAAATACCACTTCTGGATCCGGGACTGGTATGACCAGTCAAACCCTACAATTTCGGAATCACCGGAACCACCGGAACCACCGGAACCGCCCGGAACTGACTGGAACTACCGGAAGTGTCGGAACCCACAGTTCCAAACTCAGTAGTCCCCTTATAGACATTACTACACTATTCATTCCACCCTGTTCCATTCATTCCCATTGAGGTACGAGTGTGCCTTCACCACATAGCACTATATATGTCTGTACTTCACCTATTGACACCTCAGTCGTTTCCGCCCTCTTTGGCATCGACTGAGGTGAGTTACTACTTCTCTTACTTATCCTAATACTCATGTGTAGTAGACCTGTTCTACTGCTAGGTAAATACAACAGTCGTTTCCGCCCTCTTTGGCATCGACTGAGACCTGTTCTACTGCTAGAACTTGATACAGATGTAGCACTGGCACCCAATACAAAGGCACAAAACCATTCCAAACGTCTTGCGAGACATATTGCTTCCTTCTCATCTTCACTCAATGCCAAGCATAGATGTTGCCACCAAGTTGACTGTGTGTGCAAGGCCTTCCAAACACCTTTGCAATATCGATGACAAATGCACCAATATACTGTTGGGTCTGACATGGATGTGAATGGACATTTGCACAGAGGGATGTTGATGGACTCAGATGTTCAGACTGACGAGATCAAGATGAAAATAACTTGGATTGCTGCAGATAATGGTCATGACTGCTATGAGTAGCTATGCCGGATGAAGTGGCAGACAGGGCCTATGTTGATGATAGTTTGGCCTAGTTCCCCCTTGTTTACATATCATCAAATAGCTACACTTAGCAACACATATTACGCTTTCTCACTGGGGATGACCAGTGACCTCTTACAGTTTGATTGTCAACACTTGCCACAGTCCTGGCGTGCGGGCATAATATGTAAGTGGCCACACTCCACGCAACTATACCCATTCCATCATAATGTCAACCATATCACTAGCAGGAGCACATTCCAATCCATTCCCATTGGGGTCGGTGCTGGCGAGAGTTGCCGCACCGCGAACGACTTATGTAAGGAAGTCCATCTCAGAAGTTCAAGTTCTATCGCCGCTGCAACTTGGTTCAACTCCAATCCTCAGCGCTCAGCAGCGACGACGATGTGGCCCGGGAATGCATTACCCGTAACAACATCACAGGCTTCATCGAGAGGCGGCTTCTTCTGTTGTTCCTCAAGTAGTCCGGTTGTCCTTACAGACACCAGCAAACGCATCGCACTGTATCGACGCCTTCCAGCGGCGGGACACTAGATGGCTTCGACCAGACCATTGATTATCGATCATGAAGAACACGAACTGCAGACCCTCTAAGAAATTCTCAGATGTCAGCGACTGACATACACGATCTTGTCTTCTGTACCACCGCTCGATTACTGGAGCAATTCTTGGTATGTACACTCAATGACCTTCGCACACTGCCGTGCTCATGTTCCAAGCCCATGTTCGTACGACCTGCTCTTAACAATGCTGACCGCCAGTGATTTGCACACTCCGACCTCGCCATGGTCGCTGTCGCACATTTTGATCTGGACACTTAACGTCGTGCTTCGGAGCCTAGTAAGCACGACGCACGCCAGTTTAATTGGATGGGGGTTGATAATGTTCATGCATCATCCGCGACGCCAGGTAACCGTAATCCAACATCAATTACCGTCGGTCGAATCACGGGTTGATTGCATGGATTGAGACATTCGGCCTTGTACATACATCGTAACAACTACAATGGGCAATGATTCATGACTAGCGCAGTGAAGGTGACGGGTGGTCCCAGACGCCGTGACAGCAAACTACTAAGACAGTGGCATGGCTCAAGAATGGCGGGACAGGATAGAGAAGCGCAACGACAGTAAAAAGATTAGAAAGTCCATCACAATATCTCGACGACATCAGCAAGGATATCTTTAACAAAGTCGATCTGGTGTCCAATGCCTGGAACAATGAGCTCGTGCTCGGTAGCGACACGCTTGAATTCTCCGTTGGGTTGCTGTTGGAGCAGCAGCACACGGAACGGCTGCTGTAGACGAACGAGCAGCCGCAACGCCCGGGTATAGTCATCCATCATTGCGGCGCGTACGACGTGCAGCGGCGAAGACGGTGCAGAATCGGTCCTGGCTTCTGGATCAGCCTTGTTCTCATCTTCGTCCTCGTCATCGTCCACGGCGCTTCTCCAAGTTAAGCCATCAAGGGGGTCGCGCAGATCACGAATCCATGGGTGCACGAAAACCAGTTTGCGTGCTTCTGATGGCGATAGCCTGTCCGCTGTCTGGAATTCTACAATACCAATCTCTGATACTCGGGCGCCGTATCGGAACTCGTGATCCTGCCCGAAATCTTGAAAACTAAGCTTTTTGACTGGGAAGACGATACATGGGAGGTGAAGTCGGCGGTTGGCAAACCGCGCTGGTGGTAGACGAGTAATCCGGTCGTAGGCAAGCATAGCATCTCTCCGAGATAACGAGGTCCTTAACGTCGTAACGCGTGCAGCCATGTCACCGTCCTCAATGGCAGGCGAAGTGCTAGGTGGTTGGCGATAGACCAAAAGGGTGTCGGGAAGACAGCTGTTGTATGGCGAAGAATTGCCAGTCCAATCAAGTACCGTCACTTCGCCGGAACGAGCTACAATCTCTTCCAACAGGTGACCCACCGCGGCATATCCTTCTCCGTAGTCCGGTCGGATATCACTCTTGAAGATACCGATCAGTGAATATGCCACGTCCTCCTCTACCGTCGCGTTGCGCGTCGACGCGAGTCGCAGCTTCTCGCGGACGCTGAGGTCGTCAGGGTTGAAAGAAATGATGGTTTCTCGGGAGATCTTGATGGCATCTGCGAGTTCTTGCATGATCTCTGGCGATTCCTTGTGATTCGAACGGGAATCTCCGAGGTACGGCTGCCAGTCGCGATTGTAGAAGCGGATCACCGTAGCTGCAAGGAGCTCTTGTCCGGTCCAGGCCCGCGTCATCCAGACGCTATCTGTGAGGTCGCCAAGGGCTGATGGCGACACTACGTCCCAGAGATGGACGAACGTGGCTGCGGACGCTTCGTACCACTTGTACATCATCTTGAGCGACTGGTTCAACACGGTACTGATCGTCTTGTCGATGCAGGAAGCATCACACCATGCCCACCGATATCCATCGTCACGAACTACCTCGCAGAATTTGCGCAACTTCTCGCTTCCAGGCGACGAATCCAATTCCCAGATTGAGCCAGCCAGAGTGACGTCCTGAAACAAAGGTTCCTTCCTACCCCATACGTGCGAGAGTGTCACGTATTGGAAATATTCTTCTACCACTCGTTGGATACGTTCGTCTTCCAACCGCTCAGTCATGGAGCATACGAGTTCTTTGAACTGTTGTTCCGACTTGAACGTATCCCTTCGCTTTGGTCCGTCGCAGAGAGAGCCACTCTTGATGTCGATGAGCACGAGGGGGCATGTCCTGAAGACCCCGCTGATGGCGTTGTCGATGATAGTTTCTGATCGGGAAGGTGGAATATATTTCTTGCGCAGTCCTGTACGATATAATCCACGTCGTTATTTTCACACATTTTAGTAAGAAGACACTCACGATGGACATCTGGGTTGGAAGAGTTTTCAATAAGAGAAAACATGCGGCTAAACGCGTCCGCCGCTTCAAAGTAGCGTTGCAGAGCGCGCGACGCCGCGTATTTTCGCTCGTATCCGTCTGGATTGGTAGGGTCCAGTTTGATAGCCTGCGTCGGCTCAATCGACAACCATCCAATACCAACCAGAGGAAACTCGTACCTCATCTGCGTCCTTCAATGCATCCTCCCACAACTCCAAAATTCCTCGGGCAGTGCTTCGCTTTAGAAGTAGACCCACGGGTTTTGATGGACTCAGGGCCAGTGCAGCAGAGTAATGTGCAATCGCTTGTTTAGGGTCCCCTGACATCGTTGCGACATCACCGTTGTTTTCGAATGTCGTAATACGATTCTGAAGCCTTGACTGGATTTCGAGGGCAAGCCTATCAAAGTCCCATCCGAATATCTAGCAGATCGTGTTGGTGAGATTGAGCGGATTAAAATCCATTATCTTACCAGCGACATGACCTGTAGGTGGGGATCATTTCGATCTTGGATGGCTTCTTGCGCCAGCTTGAATAGCGCAAACACACGTTCGCTGTTTTCTACTTTCGTAGACATGCTTTCAAGTAGGAAATGCATTTGAGCCTGTTAACAGTGCCCCGTCAACATTGAATATGTCAGGCCTCACCATGTACGTACCACGACGGCGATATGTATCGACTTGTCATCAACCGAATCAATCAAGGCTTCCACAGAGGAAATAGCCTTGTCGTGCTTTCCGCCTTTGAACATCATGATCGCCTAGGTGGATGAAACATAAGCGCTAGCAGAAACAAAGACAGGAGATGCATACCTTGATTAAGCAGAGAAAACTATTGTCGCTTGGAAGAGCGTCTTTGAACACCAAGTCAAACGCATCTATTGCAGCGTCGTACTCCCCGCTACCAAGACGAGCGATAGCACTTGCGATCAAACCAATGTTCGACCGTTGAATTTCGATAGACTGGGATATGATGATCAACAGGATAAGGGATGACAAATGGCTGACACTTACCTTTTTGGCATCGTCGGTGGCCATGCCCGGCCGTTGCAAACGGGTGTTTACAAGAGAACGTTGTGCGAGTGTATGTGCGTGGTGAAATGGATTTGAGGGATGTGTAACATCTTTTGTCAGAAATTGCTCGGCTCGGGTCAAGTCGCCCTGCGTCCACGATTCAAATACGGTATCGCCAATATACATCAAGGGCAACTGCGAGGTGTCAAATTCGACAAGACCGCCAAGCTGATCACTTACATTCACCGTCAAGTACGAGGCAGGGAGTATTCCGTGTAGATTCCGCAAAGTAACTTTCCCATTCTCTTCCCCAGTGGCAACGCGGTCGTCATTTGGTGAGAGCGCAATCCACCAAATGTCACTTGCGTGCTTGATAACAGTGCCAATTTTCCGACGGGTGGAGCTATCCCAAAAGGATAGTGAGGTGTATGCACTGACGACAATAAACTTTTGGTTGCGCGATAAAACGACAGAACTGGACTGAGCGCCACCAGGAACGGGCCACGTTTTAAGCAATGATCCTGAAGACGTGTCAAAATACTTGACATGGCTGTAAGAGGCGGCAAAGAGCTGGTGACCGTCAGCAGTCCAGGCGAGCGAAGTCATGAATCTACAGGCTCGGAAAGGAGTGTCGAAAAGTACTAGCAGCTGTCCATTTCGGCTGTTGTAGATGCGGATCGACTTTGCTGTCTTTGGATTGTCCGGGTTTGCTGCGGCTGTTGCTGTTGCGATACGGTCACCGTTGGGAGAGAATCGAACCGCCACCACGATACCGTCGTGCTTGAGTGGACCGACAAGCTGCTCTCCAGTAGCGATGCTCCAGATGCACGCAGTCTTGTCATGCGACCCCGTTACCAGTTTGGTTGAGTCTGGTGATATGTCCACCGCGAACACTGTATCATTGTGATCTTTGATATCGAAGACCTTTTCGTGCGTCCGGGTATCCCAGACCCTCACATACACGTTTCGAGAGCCTCGATTTGGTGACGGCCGGAGCCCGCACACGAGCCATTTGCCATCCGAAGATAATGCAGCAGCATAGATTTCTCCTATGGCTCGAAGTGGTTCGCCGACCTCTTTTCCGTCTTCGACTCGCCACTGCCGAATCACCCCTTCATCACCACCACTGAATACCCGCTTGCCGTCCCCGGTAAATAAGACCGACTTAACTTCACGTTGACTGCTCTTTATTTCGATTGTCCCTTGATGATCGGTAAGTTGACGGGCAGTCGTTAACAACTGGTGCGTACCTCCTTTGGTAGACCGCATACCGGCCCACAGTGCAAGGGAAAGGAAGCAACTCGGTGGGAGTAATGGTCAACTTAAGGAAGCCCTTCGGCAGATGTAGGTTTTTCCTTATCGATTAGTTCGCACACAGGAAGGTTGGAGTCATTCTGTCGCCGCTGCAAAATTTGTTCTTCGTTCCTGGACCAGTCAACGACTCCTAGTTGACCGGAATTTGACCGAAAGCGACATCACATCCTCAAGTCTCGTGTCACAGGGTAATGCAAACATGATGTTTCAATGGTGTGTTGTTCTCCAAGTTCATGTATTGCACCCATCGCGTCGTTTTGTCACTTTTCAGCATAACGCTCCCGAGAGTTAAACACCGAGAGTTATTGATCATACCTAATCGCTAAGCAGCAAGTCCCGCACCCTTTTCGCCCGATGGAGCGATGATTCTGACGAGGAAACAACTCTGGGATTTACGAGTAATCTCCATTTGTATGAGGACTCTGCTCACAATCCATAGCCTATCTGAATCCTCCCGCGAGACGACCCCTCTCATCACTGGAGTGATTTCTAGTATGTATCCGATGACCTTTATACACCACGCCGTTGTTAATACTATGCTTCCATCCCAGGTTGATCTCGGTGGCTACACGGCCGATGCTAGGAATGCTGGGACGTGCATTCTGATTGTAATTTGCGCTACAATCGCTTTAATTGCTTTTTCTGTCCTTGGGCATCATGGGAGAATGATCACCGCGCTTGGACGTTGGTCTGGTCATCCTTTTTATATTGTCTAGTCTTCCGTAAGTGGTTCCACATCCGATCGTCGACAATTACGTCTCGACCATTATACAACCTCGTTCTTGTACATCGTAACAATTCAGCGACCAAAATACTACGGTAAAGATAACAGGTTGTCCACAAGATAGCAACTAGTTTCATGGTACAATTACAGTTGGACGACATGATTGGACAAGAGCTTGAGAGGACCGCAACAGCAAAGACGAGACAGAAGCAATAACGCGATGACATATGAGTAGAGAACAAAATGATAGAAAGTAATGCCAGCGTCACAATACCTCCACGACATCAGTATGAATGTCCCTAGCGAAGTTGTTTCGACGCTCAATTCCTGGAATGACGATTTCCTGCTCAGAAGCGATGCGCTTGAACTCCCCGTTGGTTTGCTGGTGGAGCAACAGCGCATGGAATGGCTGCTGCAAACGAACGATGAGTCGCAATGCGCGCGTATAGTCGTCCATAGTAGCCGCTGGTAGAGCCTGTAAAGGCGAGGTTGGCGCTGATCCTGCCTCGGTCTCGGGATCAGATTCAGACTCGGAGCTGCCGTCGGACTCGTCATCGTCCGCACTACTTGCCCCAATGAAACCGTGGAGTGGATCGCGCAGATCGCGGATCCATGGATGCACGAAAATGAGTTTCCGTGGTTCCGTCAACGGCAACCTCTCCAGAGTCTTGAATTCGACATGGCCAATCCCGGATACCCTGGCACGGTAACAATTCTCTTGACCCTCACCAAAGTTTTGGACCCCAAGTTTCTTGACGGAAAAGATGACGCACGGAAGGAGTAGGCGGCGGTTGGAGAAGCGGGCTGGGGGTAAACGGGTGATCCGATCGTGGAGGAGTATCGCATCTGTCCGTGGCACCGAACGTCCTAGTTCCCCAACGTGCGCATCCATGTAGGCGTCCTCAATAGGAGGCAAAGAAAAAGGAGGTTTGCTGTAGACTGCAAGTGTGACGGGAAGGCAACTATTGTATAATGACGGCTTGCCAGTCCAAGAAAGCACTGTCACATCCCCCGAGCGGGCGATGATCTCCTCTAGTAAGTGACCCTGTGCAGCATCTCCTTCTCCATAGTCTGGCCGTATATCGCTCTTGAAGATACCGATCAGCGAGTACGCGATGTCTTCCTCCACTGTCGCGTTACGAGTAGAGGCAAGACGTAGTTTCTCCCGGATACTGAGATTGTCTGGGTCGAAAGTAATGATGGTCTCGCGAGCGATACCGATGGCATCGGCAAGTTCCTGCATAATTTCCGGGGATTCTTTGTGATTAGAGCGAGTATCATTCAGGTATGGCTTCCAGTCGCGAGTGTAAAATCGGACCACCTTTGGAGCGAGAAGCTCTTGTGAGGTCCACGCACGCGTCATCCAAATGCTTCTTATGAGATCCCCGAGGGTGGACGGCGACGGTATATCCACGAGGAGGACGTACGCGGCTGCGGATGCCTCGTACCATTTAAACATCATTTTGAGTGACTGGTGCAATACCGCACTGATCAATTTATTGATACAACAGGTATCACTCCATGCCCACCGATACCCGTTGTTGCGAACCTCTTCGCAGAATTTCTGCAGCTTCTCGTTGAGGGGAGATGAAGAATTTAGTCCCCAGACTGAACCGGCCTGACTAACGTCCTGGAAAGAAGGCTCCTGTCCTTGCCATACGTGTGAGAGTGTCACGTAGCGGAAGTATTCCTCCACCACTTGTTGTATGCGTGTGTCGTCCAACACCCGCGTCATAGAGGAAGCCAGTTCTTTGAATTGCACCTCCAACTTGAATGTGTGCGTTCGCTCTGATCCGTTGCAGAGACGACCACTCTTGACGTCGATGAGCACGAGTGGTGATGCCTTGACGACCCCACGAACGACGTTGTCGATGGTCGTCTCTGACTGGGAAGGCGATACGTATCTCTTGCTGAGCTCTGGGTACGATAAATCATGATGTTATTTTTAGGTTAGTAAAGTGAAACTGACGACGGGTGTCCGAGTCGGTTGCCTCCTCGATGAGGCAAAGCATGCGGCCGAACGCTTCTATTGCTTCATCGTACCGTTGCAAACCATGAAGTGCCGCGTGTCTCTTCTCAAATCCCCAGGGACTGAGTGAGTCAACCTCGATTGCCTGCACCACTTGGAATCAAGATCGACATGCAAAGAAAAGAGCCAAGCCGTACAGAATTCGCGTCCTGCAGCGCGTCCTCCCAAAGGCCTAGCACTGCCCTGGCATCACTTCGTTTGACAAGAAGACCAACGGGATTTGGCGGGTTAAGTGAGAGCGCCGTGGAGTATTGCAGAATCGCTTGTTGAAAGTCATTGGACTTCACTGCCACGTCGCCATTGCTTTCGAACGACGCGAGACACTTTTGAATAAGATCTGCGTCCAAACCTCAGCGCAAGCCAATCTAGATTGATCGCAATAAATCGTACCTCGGTCCCAATCTGCAGTCTCTCCGCTCGTCAGCACTTGTTCGCCGAGGATTTCTGTCATGGTAGAAAGGGAATCTGCTACTTCTTTATGGCCCTCAGCATACATGGCTCTGTATAACTGTAACTGAGTTGTGGTGGGGAGTCTATCAAAATCCCATCCGAATAGCTTTCAAACGGTTGCGTGTAATCGTTTGGGGAACTCGGATAAAGAGAATCTTACCAGAGAGATGACTACTAGATGAGGGACTTGTTGAAACGGGATGGCTTCTTGCGCATGCTTGAACAATTCTATCGCGCGTTTATTGTTCCCTCCTTTCATTGATATGCTTCCAAGTAGGAGGTATAGCTGAGCCTGTCGACGTCGTGTCAAGCTTGTAGAGAAGTACATGTTTTGTCGTATACGTACCCGGACAGTGACATACAACGACTGATCGTCTACTATACCGATCAAGTCACCTATGCGCAGGATGGCATCATCGTGTTTTCCGCATTCAAACAAAATGACGGCCTGAACGAAACGAAATGTCAGCACGGACAGCGACGAGGACGACAGACACATACCCTGATCAACAAGAGAAATTTATTTTCGCTTGGGAGACCTTCACTGAACACGAGATCGAATACGCGCAAGGCTGATTCGTGCTCCCCGTTACCGACAAGGGCGATGGCGTGCGCGATATAGCCGATGATGGATCTCTGCACCTTAATAGACTGACGGACGATGGTAAACACGACATAGGATGTCAAATTACCCAAGTTACCCACCTCTTTGGCATCGCCGATTGCCATTTCCCAGCGTTTCAAACGGACTCGGACAAGAGCGCGGTGAGCAAGAGTATGTGCATCATACAATGTGTTGGAGGGAGCTATGGCGCCTTGTGTCAAGAGCTCCTCGGCGCGGGACAAGTCGCCCTGCGTCCATACTCCGAATACGGTCTCGCTAATGTACATCAAGGGTAACTGCGACGAAGAATTAGGTTTGACAACATCGATGAGTTAATTGCTTACATTCACCGTCAAGTACGAGACAGGAAGGATGTTGCGTAGATTCCGCAGGGTGACCTTCCCATTTTCCTCCCCGGTTGCAATCTGGTCGTTATTTGGCGAAAGGGCAATCCACCAAACGGTGCTTGTGTGCTTGATAACAGTGCCGATTTGCTGGTACGTAGATGTGTCCCAAAAAGATAGTGATTTGGATGCGACAACGACAGCGAATTTTTGGTTGCGCGATAGAGCGACGGAACCGACCCATCCGCCACCGGGAGCCAACCATTTTTTGAGCAATGATCCCGAGGACGTGTCGAAGTGCTTGACTTGGCTGTACGAGGCAGCAAACAGCTGACGACCATCCGATGTCCAGGCGAACGATGTCATGGTTCTGTTGTTCATAAAGGGGATGTCGAACAGTACGAGTTGCTGGCCATTTTCGCTGTCGTAGATACGAATCGACTTGGCTGTCTTCTCATCCTTCTCGTCTTCTGCGGCGGTTGCGGTGGCGATGCGGTCGCCCTTGGGAGAGAATTGCACCGCCATAACGTGATTTTCGTGCTGGAGTGGACCAACGAGCCGCTCTCCTGTAGTGATGTTCCAGACGCACGCTGTCTTGTCAAACGAGCCCGTTGCCAGTTTGGTCGAGTCTGGTGAAACATCCACCGCAAACACGGTGTTTGTGTGATCTTTGATGTCGAGGACCTGTACGCGGGTCCGTGTATCCCAGACTCTCAAGTTCGTTTTTCCGTCGTTTGAATCCAGCCGCCTGAGTCCAGCTACCAACCACTTGCCATCCGGCGACAGTGCGATAGCTTTGATTTGCGTCCCTTCGACTCGAATTGGTTCGCCAACCTCTTGTCCGTCATCCACTCGCCATCGCCGAATCACACCTTCATCACCACCGCTCAACACCTGCTTGCCGTCCTTCGCAAACACAACCGAGCATATCCTTTGTGTACTACCAATGATTTCGATCATTCTCGGAGGATCTGTAAGCCGACTGGCGGTCATTACAGGCATTTGGGAACAACTAGTGCATACCTTTTTCGGTTGACTCCATGCCCGCCACTCTCGACGCTCAGGACAGGAAGAGACTTGGTGGGAGTACAAGGTCAAGGGACACGAGATACGCCCGCGGCGTCTGTATGTATGCATGTTGTCTTCTTATCAATATGAATCAGCTCACACAGCCCTCGCTTGTGCCTCATGTTTGCGGCCTGCTGTAAGCCTCACTGGCATCCTAGTCACGTGTACGCTAGTATATCTACGCGACACATCGTAGATATACAGCAGTAGTCCCTTGTCCACGTACCGCGTAGTCGCCCCAACAGAGATCGGTCCAGTTCGCTCGTGCCCGCTCGTCAGTGTTCCCACCGTTGGCCATGGCAGGCTTCCACCCGCCTCCAGCTGCACGAACGGTCGATAAATGCAACAAAGATACCATTTCCGGTATGTAAACTTTGAACTACCCGAATCATTCAACCATTGACTATGAGTGGCTCCCCACATCCAAAGATATATCGCGATTGACCCGAGCCAGTGTCACTCATGGTTTACAACATACTCGATTGCGATGATGACCCTCACGATTGGTTCGTCTATCACGCCCAGTGAGAAAGGGGGTTATGCGTTCCAATGTTTGTATATGTTTAGCTATGTCAGCCCTATGACCGCTATGTGAATCTGGCAGTTTCGTGCTCTCATCCATCCCACATTGCATACATACATCGCATATGATTAACTCGCAAAGAATATCATATCATGTTCTTTTTATCAGCCAGACGTTGTGAGTTTTTCTATTCACAACAACTTTCACGCATACGACAATCATGCCTCCCTCTGCCAACCGAGAATTCTGGTGTGTATGTCGAAAGTACTGCAAGTGGCGTCGAAGGCAACTCAACACAGCCCACAATTGAAGCCTCCGAGGATGAGAATGAAGCAATCTGTTTAGCAGGTCACTCAAGTGAATTTCGAGCCTTCATGAATGTAATAACTTGACCAGTCAAGTTGGGATCGAGAGACCTGCGGACGACGATTGCAGCACCGATTCTAATTCACCCCCAGGACAGCGGCATCGCTGTGTTCGTTTGACGTACTCTAGGTGGGTTCCAAATTCAGACTGAAGATGATCTAAAGCGCATATATGCATTATATCCAACGAATCCAAGTACTAGAAGACACGGTCATGAAGCTACAGGTCGAAAATACTACACTCGAAGCTAGAAGCAGCGCTATTCAGTAGGTTTATTTCTTGGGACGTTCCGCCTACGCCTATGTAAGAAAATCATACGACACTTTAGTCTCCCAGCTTAATCGAATATCAAACACCTCCACAGATACGTCATCGCATCCAATCGGTGTCGCTCTCCAGCCACCTGCACCCTCCGATATTCCAGCTCCACCTCAGTTCAAAGCCGAAGACTATCCACGCATTCAATTTGGGGCTGAGAAGGATTGAAAGGACCGGAACGAAGCTACGAAAGGACAAAAGTCCAAGGAGGACAAGCTTCTACCCGATGCCTAAGAAAATGCAAACGGAAAAAGCCTCATCAGCGCAAGTACGATGTGGACCTCAATTCTGTTGCCTCTCAAGAAGGTCTGAGTCTCTTACCGTAGCAGACCCGGGTACGACAATTGCTCCAGTCATTACCAAAAACAACCCGCCAAGACCAACCATCCGAATCAAGAACCCGCTGTATTTTTCTCTTGTTCTTTTCAACGGGTCTGACAAACAGTTCGCAGGTTATCAGAAACATTTAAGGCAAGACGATCAAGCCCAGAGCCTTCACAGACCCCTTGTACCAGCACGTCGACTCTTAATGGACCCGCATCACAAGATCGAAGAAGGCCCCGGGCCGGGCTCTACTAGTACCGCTACCATACTAGAGACTGGACCTGACCCGTATACCCAGTACCCATCCCTCATACCCATGGGTACCGAAAGACCTGGTAACTCATTCTGGGGTTACTGACGCTTGTAGGTCGCATTCTCAGTCGTCCTCGACGACGTGGTGTGTTCGGATGTGTGTTCGGTTGTCGGGAATGCTTGGGACATGGCGTGGATAGCTCAGGTGCGTCCGTCGTCGTCCACTTGCGTGCTAAACTGCTTGGTTTTCAGCTAGTGGTCATGTTTCGAGTCGTTTAGAGTCATACTATGCGCCGCTCGTTGCGCCATCCTTTCGTCCACCATTCCCAACGTATAAAATGCCATCGCCATCGATCTCGCGCTTCCAATTGTGCTCAACAGCTCTCGACTCGACCTGGTCACTTTCAGCACCTCCTGGCCCTTGATCTTGACATTGCACGTTCGTTTCGACGACGCCCTCGTTTTCCCCGCACCTGAGACATATCCCATCGCATTCAGTGTCGTTTACAACATTTCGGTGGTCCGAATTGACCTCAACGCCTCTCCACTTCCCTGCTCACCTCTATGGCCTCCAGGGGCTCTATTTCGATCTGACGCGTTCATTCTATCGACACGCTCCTCTCTGACATTTCTAGGACGTTCCTGGTGCCTGTGGTCGTCGCTTGGTGTGGCCACTTCGCTGCCCGGGTCGTCCAGCTCGTTTCGAGCTCCCTGGGATGAGCTGTCCTCCCTCTGCTCCAAGTGTTTTCGCCCGAGTTCTGACGTGTTTGGCAGGTTCTTCGGCACACATATACTGTCCTCATCGTGGTTTGATGCTCCCGACACGTCCGTTTCACCTGCCGGGTCATCCGGATCGCCTTGGACCCTCCTAGGTAGGTATCTTAAATCTATTCGCTTTGACTGTCTGCTGACTCGTTTTGACGTGTTCCGCAGGTTATTTGACACGTCCTCAGCATCTTCGATGCGTCCTGACACTCCCATCGCATGTGCGTTGTTGTCGGTAAGTGTTTCGTCGCAGCTCGCATCTAAAAGAGCAATATTGACATGATACAGGTCGCAGATCGCATTTGGACAAAAGGAACCGCTGAAGTTATCGTGAAGATCGCTGTCTTACAAATGCATTGAGTGTCGAGAAGGGAAGGGGTGATGACGGCGGTGGAGGGCAGGGGGTGGGTAGGATCCCTGCGCATACGACAGCATAGATCCGTTGTAAGATTGTAATTGCTAGAATGGCATAGGATAGCATACTGGTCCTGGACCCAAATAACTGACGAGCGAGGACAATGATGATCTAGGAGACCTATGGCTCCATAGAGAGGCCTTCGTCTACATACGTATTCATACGAGGACAAGCTATAGTGACGCCCGTTTTCGATGTGTCTGTATGTATACGTACGGCCTATATATACATATCCTGACATGCGAACTCATAACCCTCTTTCTCACTGGGTGTCACGTGTCACAAGGAGGTTTGAAATTTGCGCTCGGTCACGCGTCACAGGACCATCTGTCGAATAGGTTTGGTGGTCACAGCAGTAGAACCTCGTCATATTTAGTGTACGGGAAAGTTCACTCTCAGAGAAGCACAGTCATGGTACATAGTCAGTCATCACCGTGATTCAACCAGAAGGTGTGCGAGTACAACGCGTTTGCCTTGTGTCTCCTTTTCCCACGCCTGAGTTCCTCCTCTACCACCAAAGTTGATCATGGTTCGCTCGGATCGCCAGCTGGTCTCTACAGATCCCCGCTTTAGTGAGCGAGTCTTTGAGGCGTGGTTAAAAATCATGGCATACATATCCCTTTGTATACACATCCTGTGTCAAATTAATCATACATCGAAAACATGCACTCCCTTCAGGATTTTTCGAGCCTCTACGCAGCTTCGAGAAACCACAACTGACCGGAGATCTGACTGTTGTCCGTCACGAACACCTGTGGAGGGTAGCTTCAGTAAGCGAACAACACCTCATTGATAACATCATACCTTTGCACCGTCCACATTGCGACCGGCGTCGAGCGCAAACCCTGTCCTTCCTGGGAGGTAAATCCTGCCAGGGTCGACTATTAACCGGAACACGAACGGGCTGACATCGACTTACTGGAATGACTGATGTGACCCCTTGTCGTCGTAATATATGACAGTGTTGATCGGCCAGTATTGCTTCTCTGCAGAGACCTTTACTTCGTAGAGTGGCCGAGCCGGGTCTTCGACATAAACAAGGTACTTTTCGTCATCAACGCGCTTGACAATGTATCCATCCCGCGTATTCGTCAACGACCACTGTTGGTCAGAGTTAGTTAGTATACCCGCAACCGTGTACGAACAAGGTCTGTCACGAACGACATCCCCAGGGGATTTCTCAGTGGTGACCGAGGAGTCTGACTTTGTAACAAGCAAGTTGTTGTTGCGGTAGCTGCGGATCTTGTACTTCTCATCTTTTACGATTCTGTAGACAGGAGTATCTGTATTGTTGGGGAGCCCAAGGTCGAAGAATGCCGCTTCGGTTTTGCATGCACTCGTGAAGCTCTTGATCCAGACCTCACGCTTCTGCGCCCACTTTTCTGGGGTGATATTCTTGTTGATAAAGTCTGACACAATGGGGATCTCAGCAACAATTAAGTTCAACCGAATCCGTACCTTTGTAATCCTTAGGCGAGCTCCCACCCACATTCGCCTGAATCCACAAAGGATAGTATATTGTGTCTATACGAGTCAGTTTCTTCTACTGAGGAAGAGGGAAACACGTACTCCTAATGGTCTGTGGATCATACAGCAATTTGCTAGCAATGATGTCGTATCCCTGAGGGAGCTTGGAGCCATCTTCAAGATAGAGAATTTGCTAGCACGTACCAAGATGCAAGGCAGAAGAACGATGTGGATGCTACAAAGAGAACGTCTATCGTCCAAAGTTAAAGCTATGGAATCAGTTGCAAGACGTACTCCAGCCAATCGCCAGTCTTGAGCACCTCTTCGTGAAGAGCGATAGAATCCAGAAGCGCCTTTGATTTCGCCTCACCAGTGACGTCGCTCTGCGGGACTCCCAGCTTGTTTGTGAGGTCCCCTCGGAAGGATGTTACAAAGTCAAGACTCTTTGCGAGTTTCGCAGCGACTTTCTTGATGTCATCAAAAGTACCTGTCTCGCCGACAGCTTGCGTTCTCAACCTATAGTAATGCTCAAGGTATAAGGAATCTTGCTGTGGGTGAGGTTTAAAACAATACAATCGGAAAGCGTTATATTGCCACTTACGATCATGTAGTGCCGAAAACCGTTCAGGAGAGCTGTATCGTTGGCTAGTTGCTTGGGGAATGGATGTTCTATGTAGTCACTCCAGGTTTGGCTACTCCCATTGATAAGTTCATCGACATAATCGACTACCATAGTTGCACCAGCGGTTTCGTCCCGTGCTTTGAGCCCGAGGGTGATGGCTTGTTGTTGGGCCCTGTGCATGTTACCTGAACCTTGCCGATATACAGGAGAAAGGGGGACACATACTCGCTATCAACAGCTGCATGGGCGAGTGCCAACGCAATGCGGCCGTATGAACCAAAGCGGGAGGGCGGTGTGTCATACATGGAACCAGGCATCGTAGCTGGAACGTCGATACTAGGTTGGCGTTGGGATGCATCAGTGAAGTTGGACGTCCTTTATATGCAGTTCTGGGGCCAGAACACGCCCATATTCGGCTGATGCGTTTTCAATAAAGTTCAGCACGAGGACGGAGGCGAACGAGTACATCATGGAATGGAAGTGCGAACCTTGTGACTTAAAACGTGTGGTAGCAGGGTATTCACACGATGTCCCGTTCAAGTATAAAGACGGTCTAGCCAAACGCGGTTGGTCTACTGCAACAAGGAATCTCCAACCAGGGTGGTGGTTGCGGCACGGTTACGTTGTACCCCACCAGAACATCGGGCTGATCGGCTATGTTTGGTGCTCGAGACTTTCAGAACTCAAAGTGATACTACAAACGGTGTTGACATACCTAGTCAATATCTGTCATTAAGCAGTCTTGCAGCTCGCTGATGTGTCACAGCCCCGCTCAAAGTTGTCAACCATGTGTCAACCAGAACTGACCGCCCGTGTACGGCAGGTTTATAACATGGGTTGGGACGTACTTCTGCGGCCACGGTACCCCCACACCGTCCCCACGGTGTCATCGGTTTAGGGCCTCGTGCACGGCTTTCTTCCAAGCCAGGCGGAATAAATTAGAATTCGTCGCCGTTACGGCGCATGGAAGAGAACTTTAACCCGACATGAAGGCACTGCGATCGTGGGAGTTTACAATATTTGGCGTCAACCTAAACGTAGATCATTCTGGTGCATGAACAGTTAAGATTATTTTCAAGTTTAGGTCACCATAAGAGGATAAACCTCAAGCCTAGAACAGTCTTGTCTGAACTTGAAGTTTTCTTCGTTGATTCATCTAAATCATATATTTGAAAATCTCGCACAAGTTTATCTTATGACTATGCCCTTAGAAAGTATACTGTATATATAGAGTCAATCTAACCTCTCTCACCCTGCCGAGGCCCGAGGAAAACGCGTACTCCCAACAGGGTCCCGATCCTTCAAAAGTGTGCTAGAAACTACATAGTATCCCTAGAAGGATGTCGGGTGTCTTATAAATGTAAACTGCATTACGACTCACCGAAATACAATAGTGGGATTCACGATGGGTATAATTGCACAATTATGAGCTTCAGAGTCGCTCTGAAGTGCTCTGAAATGGTTGTGCAGCAGCGACACTTTTGAGCTTAAATTGAAACTAAGACAACTCCGATAG
>JBBPMO010000068.1:0-68203 GCA_038090315.1 Xanthoconium stramineum
TGGGTTGGTGCGGGGACGGGGTGGGTGGTTGTGACGTAGGGAGCTCAATCTCAGCGACAGTCGCTATGGCGTCGTTTACCTCGGCCTCCTCATCCTCTTCTTTCTGCGCCGGCGACTTGGTATGTGTAGGCGAGACAGGCGGTTCGGACATCGGAGAGTCAAGATCAGGCGCGACTGATTCCTCCGCCTCCTCTGTGACCTCGTCGGAAGGAAGCGGAACCGAAAGCTCGCTGTCCGACAGATTGGATATCGCACCTGATTCTAGGCTGCCAATATAAAGGTTAGGATAGTGTGCGCGGGACTAGATCAGTCGGTGTGTGGAACGGTATGGAAGGTAACGCTCACCTCTTGCTAAGATCGAACCTGTCCATAAACTGCTTCAACCCCTCGTCATCGTCATCGCGTCCATGGTCAATTTCATCCAGTGAGAGGATAGCACCGACGTCGTGCTTTTGCTGGATCATGCGGTACATTTCACGAAGAAGCACATTTCTCCGCTGTGTGATTGCACTGTGTAGTCGTTAGCGGACGAGAAGAACGATCAATGATGAGACTTACTCGAGTTGTGCCACGCGTTCTGCCACGAGTGACTCTGCCCACTCTGAGGACATGGTTGGTGAAATCGGGCGTCTGCGAGCCGTTTGCAGGAATCCCACTGGACGAGACCGAAGCGAGACGATGGTCAGGTTGTAATTGCTCGTCGTCAATGTCACAGGCGACGCGCTCGTCGGTGCCAACCACTTTGATACTAGAAGTTGTGCAAGTACGGTGGACAGAGGGAGGGGGGTCGACTCACAACACTGGGGAGGTCATTTCGGGGGGTCACTCGGCAACGAAGGGGGGTCGCGTACGTTCCAGTTTGTGCACGACATCGACAACATTGAGCGCAAGCCATGTCGTTTCGTACCGCTGCCCACGTCGTCCAGACGATTCCTCGCAGATGTAAGTTATTACTTTCCTTCGCGCGCACACATTAGTGACGTCCCAATGCAAAGGCTTGCACCAATCCACCGTCCGTCATGCCATTACCAACTTTCAGATGCCAGCCATGTCGCCCACGATGACCGAGGGCGGCATCGCTTCCTGGAAAAAAAGAGAGGGTGAATCCTTCTCCGTCGGCGACGTCTTGCTGGAAATCGTGCGTGTCACATCGTGGACTCGACTTAGTCCGCTGACCCGTTTCAGGAAACGGACAAGGCGACGATCGATGTAGAGGCCCCGGAAGATGGCGTCCTGGGCAAGGTTGTGGTACGTCTGTCGACGTAGCCGCGTTGCGCATACCTTACATTCACTAGGTCCCAGATGGCACTAAAAACGTGTCTGTTGGAAGGGTAATTGCACTCCTCGCAGAGGAAGGTGACGATATATCCAACCTCGAAGCACCGAAGGAGGAGATTGAACCGGCTCCTGCTCCCAAACTTGAAACCTCCGCTGCCACTCCGTCGCCGTCTGCGCCTCAGTCACCCGTAACTGTCCAAGAGCCAAAGACACATTCCCATCATCCAACACATTCCAAACATTTGATGCCGTCTGTCATTCGTTTGCTCATTGAAGGCGGTATCACCAACGCAGACGTCATCAAGGGAACTGGTGTTCGGGGCATGTTGACCAAAGGAGACGTTCTTGCCTATCTCGGGAGAGCTTCAAATCCACTTGGTACTTATAAGCCTCCGCAGAAGCAGATGACAACACCGGCAAGGACAGAGCCTCCCGCCAAGGTACGTTTCGCTCAATCGCTTCAAAAGGCCACTTACAAATCATGTGCTTTCAGCCTTTGAACGGCGATGATATCCGCCAGCTGATTGTATTGGGGCTTGCAGCCAAATTCAAGCCAGCACCACGTGGCAAGTCACTTTCCTCCAATGCTAGACACATACTCATTTGTCTCAACAGTGCCATCGACACCAACTTTCTTTGACTCGATCATTGGTGACTACCTTCCACCTGCCCGTGGAGTGGCCCCATCAACTCCACGCGTCCCACCAACTTCCAAAGATAGCACGACAGCATATTTCGACGGCCTGTTCTGATTTTCAGTCGCATTTATACATACCTTAGAGCTTCCCCGAGATGGAAACTTGTCATGCCACTTCATCGTCCAATGGCATACACTAGAAAAACATGTGAGAACAGTCCCTGAAGCACCCGTCATACGCACCCTGAATTCTATGAATGAGTCCGACGTCCCCACTCCCTTGGCTTTTGGTACAGGGACTAGAAACTGCAAACTAAGTAGTCCTTCCGCTTCGATTCGCAAGGAAGTCTTTGTTGAACTTTGAAGCGCGCGGATGGTGTGCAAGATATGCGCAAAGCGATAACTATGCGAATCCACCCGGCGTGTTTGGATGAGAATCATTGCTGACAAGTGGGGCGACCCACCTGACTGATACAGGCCGCGAGCATTCAAAGGCTTCTAATACCTCTCTATCGTTCGGGTAATCCATCTATGTAACCAAGAGAAACGCCAATGGGTGAAAATTAAACACGAAGTAAATATCACACACCTCGGTACTCCCGAAATCTCCAGTTGCTTTAATGCGAAAGAGAGGCTGCGATGTACCAGTCGTTCCTCCGGCGCTCGCCTTTTGTTTCCCAGCGCTTTTCGCAGCATCTACGGTCGGATTTCCAATAAGTGTGATCTTCTCACAGGAAGGGTCGAGTTCCGATAATGCATCCCGCAGCCATGATGAGGACTGTATGCCATACAGTGGATAACACAATCAAAATTTTCAATTGAAAATCAGTTCAATGTCCTCGGAAAGTGTGCGCCCAAATCACAATGATGCTGACCTTGAATATGATCTTCAACACGCTACCTCGTTCAACAAATGAACGGAGAACGAATGGCATATGCGTGTGGTCAGTCATGCACCGCGCACAACTAAGATGTTGGACACTCACGTTTGATCGCCGTCAAAGGGAAGTTCTATATTGGGCTCTGGGTCAAACGTCGTGATTTCACATGTTGTTGTGGGTCCTGAGGATTCCTCCGCGCTATCACATGGAGAGAGTTTGTGCATTTATCATTATCTCGGCGGACCAAGTCGTGAACGGACGGAACCGTGACGAGCGAATGGACGGTCGGAAGTAAAAGGCGGAGGAGAGAGGAAGGAGGTGGGGTAGGACAAAGGTTCGGCAAGATACTTACAGTAATAACGTCAACGGGTAGCCCTGACCTGCATATGAAAGCCGCATGCTGGTTTTTTTTTCATTCCCTCCCCCAAAAAAGTGCTCAAGTCCATGCACTGCATTGGCTTGCTGTTGGTTGTCGGATGGGGCAGCCCGCCCCTTTCCTTTGGGATCACCGCGTTCTTCGTCGGATACATCGCCCTCCTTGCGCCATTTCTTTGGCTTGGGAGCGCTCGAATAAGAAGACATATTCGCCGTCCCGAAAACGCCCAGGCACTCGATGAGCGTGGTGAGCGGGACCTCAAATGTGGTGGAGTCTGAATCCTGGACAGGTGTCTGCTGTACAGGCTGCGAGTTTGCGGGGCGAGAGTGGTCGGGCGAATAACCCCATTCGTCGAAATGATCTCGATAAATGTAGGAAGTTGCTGTAGAAATCCGGTAACGACGCGTTGAATGGAAAGATGGGTAAATGAACAGGGTGACGGATGCGTCCGTGCAACAGCACGGAGGTCGGCTGTCGGAAGCACGCACCGAGTAAACAATGCGCTTCTTCCACGGTAACGATCATGCCCATCGCGGCGTCGGCCGTGAGGGTAATGGATGCACGCTGATCCAACGAGTGGAAGGAGCGATTCAATTCGGAATTCACGCTGACAATAGATACGTTCGGTTGATCGGACAAGGACTCACGTTTGAAAAGTTGATGCCCTTTAAGAGCGCGGTAAAGAATCTCACATCGCGGACGGATGCGGTGAGAACCTGTACGAACATGAACGTGGTCAGGGACGCTTAGGATTGGGTCATCCAAGCCTGTACCGTATTTGTTTCGCGGGCCTGACTCTGCGACGGCTGTGACATGGCTGCGCATGAGGGGGAACGAACTCAGCGTACACGTACTATACGCGATCGTCACACATCACGTGAATGTGACATGTCCATAACGCTCTCCATGGCACCTCTCCATGGCATGCGTTGAACTTGCAATTTGGATGCTTCATACACGCCAGATCCCTTCTAGAACCTCTCGTTCGAAACGGACATTACTGAGGAATACATTTTGGCTGGCTCTGTCAGGTGCTAGTTCGATTCGGGGGCATTACTTGCGGGGAAGACCTTGTGGGAACAGCTCACCCAGGCGCCAACCTGGCAAACAGCGAGACTTGGTCTTCTCCCGTTGATCATGCGTTTCACAATCTCAAACCAAACCCATGACAGCCTCATTTGCCAGTTGGGGGAGAACCATGACGTTCTCCAGGTCCCGCCATTCTCCGACAGCAGCCGGTTCTCCCAAAAAAGTACAACCCTTTGGTTCTCGAGGCACTCGCCAGATGCATCCAAAGAACTCACTGAAGGTGCAATTTCGGTCGCAATAAACCTTCTCATGGCACCCAGCAGAAACTGGCAGCGAGTCACGGTGCAAGGTGACTCCCCTTGGGCCATTTATCGCAACCGAGTGTGTAGCATCGTGTGTGGAATCTACCCTGGGTTGTACTGATTACCATGTTCAACTAGATGTCCCGAAAACATCATGTACTGGTTGTGCTCCCCCAAAGAGATACCTCGTGCTTCCTTGCAGACATTCCAAATTCGGTCCCCCTTTCGTCCCTGATGCTTCCGGGTCGGTCCTGGCCGTTTTTCTTCCATTGGATCTTCTCTGATCCAGATATAGGCACACATGAAACAATGGCCTTCTACGGTTGGCCGATTTCGCAATGTCAATACAGACCCTTGGATGTCCAGCTACACGCAGGAATTCGCGTGGTTGATATTCGGCTGTCCATCATAGATGGTCGGCTCATCGCATACCATGGAATATTCCCCGAAGTTACCCCGTTCGCCGATATGCTCGTTACTCTGCATGGCTTTCTCACTTCACCTATCACGGCGAGTGAAATGGTTGTAGTCTCAATCAAACAGGAAGACTCGGACACAAAGCTGTTTCCTAGACTGGTCCTTGAAGAAATCGTGATGTCGCCTGGCGGACTGCAGATGTGGTTTCTCGAAAACCGAATACCCTGTCTCGGAGAAGTCCGAGGCAAAGCTGTCATGTTCAGTCGGTTTGGTGGCGATTGCTGGGAGAAAGGTGCCAGTGGCATCCACCCACCCATTTGGCCGGATAGCGCAAAGGAAGGGTTTGAGTGGGAATGTGAGGGGACCTTGATTCGAACTCAAGACTGGTAGGTTTACGTGTTAACCTGGCTCTCCCCGAGCCCAGGTGCTCGACATTGCTGGTCGCTCACCCAGAGTGAAATAGGTATGGCGTCCCGTCGTTCTTATCCATATCCGAGAAAGTCACGCTAGCGGTGGAGATCCTCATTCCACCCCCTGACTCTCCGATTCCAACTTTGTCGATCTCTTTCACGTCAGCCTCGTCTATACCCTTCGCCTTGCCCTCCGTAATTGCTCGCGGATTTGGGTGGCCAAAGTGGGGCCTTGGGTTCGAAGGCGTGAACGAACGAGTCGGGAAGTGGTTATTGGATCATCTGAGCACAGACAAGGCAGTGCACAAACGTGAGCCTGACTGGTCATAGATGTTAGAGATGCACTCTGATATGAAAACAGACAACACCGAGTCACGTACGGACCCGGGTCCTCGGATTAGAGGATGGGTGTTGATGGATTACTACGAAGATCCCGTTGACGCAGGTGTCATTCCTCTCCTCGTGGAGTGCAATTTCAGAGGGAGAAAGGCAGGGGAAGAGGGGTGGTAAATGCCGATTGCACCCGGCCGCGTCGGTTTAAGTTCACTGAATCCGTGGTCGGGGTTCCGGTACGGGTGGTGCGGTAAATGCCGGTGGGTTCTTGGGCTGGAAAATGGAAGAATGCGGGGTAAGCTCTGTCCTTGGCGTATGTATGAGGTGGAACGGCGATTGGACCGTGTTAAACATTATCTGAAACAGATGGATGGATTACAATTTCAAGTGGTAACTACTACGCTTAGTCGTGCAGTTAGTCATGTGACCTGGTATATTACATCACGTGTCCCGGCCCTCGGTCCATTTATATTTCTTTTGGCTCTATATGGACGGAGTGCCACTGTGCTTATATCTGAAGTGCGCCCGACTTCTTCCCGCGGGACTTGGAGACCGGACGCTGTCTATGTGCACGAAACATGTATCGAGGCGGGGAATCAAGCTGTATACGAGTACGTCATATACATCAGCCAAGAACGTGTCCTCACATCTATTCCTTCTTAGGTACACAACAGACATCTCCTTCGTCACGCTGTCTGATTGAGAAACGGACAGGCCATCCCCGAACAGACGTCTTAAGCTGCACGCTGGCAACACGGAAGGGGACGGGTCCATCTTGGGCGATGCCAATTCCCAGCTGCCTCGTTGCATACGATCTCTCGGCAATTTCGCCACAGCCCTAGCCTTGCGTTTCCCGTACGTTTAAATACCAACCCAAGTCGACAGGCAATGGCCCAATCACTCCTTCCTAACAACCTCCCAGTCCTTCCATCCCTTCCTCGGATTCTTCCCTTATCGCTGCTCTCTCCCTTGGTAGAAAGTCCCCGGTTCTCAAACAACAACTTAAACTAGCCATGGTCGCCCTATCTGACTCACGCGCAGTCGCAGTTTATTGTGCTGCTTCCCTTGGTCACCAAAAGGCCTTCCAGCAGGCCGCGCTGTGTAAGTCATCGATCCCTCGCTTGATAGGCGCTCCTTTCATTATCACTTTTTAATTTCCTTGACGTCGCGTGACTCAAAAATGCATTCCACACAGCCGTAGCACATGCGCTCGTAGCAGCAAACCGGCCCCTCGTATACGGAGGTGGAAACAGCGGCATCATGGGTATCGTGTCCGGTGCAGTCGCTAACATGGAGGGCGGTAAAGTCACTGGGATCATCCCATACGCGATCCTCGCTGCGGGCGGCGAGAAGGATAAAGGCAACGAGAAACCAAGATCCAATTCGATCGCTGACCTGTTGGACGAGAAGCAAAGAGGCAATGTACGTATCCTCTAGCCCAGGGATCGTGATATGAATACCCGAATGCTGACTGCTCCACCTTCCTACCGCATCAACGTACAGGTGGAAACTGTGAGTACCTTTGCGCCCTCGCTTAGCTACACGTGTAGACCATGCCTTCCTGTGTCCGCGGTTGCGAGTACGTCGTTCGCTAACATGCTCCATTGTGACTCACCAGATCGTGGTCAACTCCATGCATGAGCGCAAAGTCGAAATGGCAAAGCGATCAGGTGCATTTATCGGCCTGCCCGGTGGGTTTGGCACATTTGAAGAGGTATGCACAGCCTGACTGCGCACACACCTACTTCCGCTAACGGACCATTTTCATTGAACAGATTCTAGAAGTCATCACCTGGAACCAACTTAATATCCATAATAAACGTAAGCCGTTCCTTAATATCCTGTGAGATCGCGCTCATCTCGCATTTTTCACGCCCCGCGCTATCACCTCTTAAATTAATGACAACAGCCGTTGTCCTCATCAACCTCTATTCATATTACAACCCACTCCGTGACCTTCTCCGGAACGGCATCAAACAGGGTTTCATCCGGCCCGAGAATGAACGACTCGTTGTGTTCGTGGATGGGCCAGCAGATCACGCGGCGCACGAGAACTTTGATTGGGGCCAGGCCGCCATCGAAGCGATCGACGCGTGGGAGTATAGCAAAGTGCGCGCCCTGCCGTTCTACTGGAACAAAGACGAGGACAGCAGCGACATGACCCACGTCAACGGTCATGTCAATGACAATGGCAACATCGACGCCCCAAGCGAGAAAGCAAAAGTGGAACATATCGGGACCATCCCCGGTTTGAGTACCCTTCCTGGTTTGAAGCTCACTCACGGATGGTTTAAGCGAGTATGGCATGTGCGCACACGGTCAGCGAGGATTTGATTTATCGTCTTTAACGTATGCAATGTTTAAACTGCGTTGAACGTGACATTTCGGATAGCTGTATGTGTTCGTTAATGGACCAGGACGAGATTACTGCCTACTTTACCCAAAAGGAGTTCATGTTAGCACCATATCTCTTTGTTTTCATATGTCACCAGTACGCATGAACACAGGACACAAAATATATGTTCTTCTATGCTTTACGCGCATCGCCCCTAAAAGATCCTTTGACTCTGTTGCATCAAGGCTGGGCTGTTGGCTTGCCGAAGGAGGGTTCGATCTTGCGGGTGACATCCATGAAGGCGTCCACATCTGCTTCTGTGACCTTGGCCTTTCTCTGCGAAATTAAATGAGCATCCGTATATCTGATCAGAACAATGGGATGCGCACCTCTTGGAAGTCTTTGATGAATGTCTGGAGCACCTGAATACACTTTGCCTTCAATTGTCCAGTGAGCAGCCGCCCAGCGCGATAATCCTAAGACAACAACCGTCCCGTCAGTCAGAGGACGTATTCGCCCCTAGACACAAATTCCAAACTCACCTCGCCAAGCGTCTTCAGCTCTTCGTCGTCATCCAAAAAGAAACCCAGATACTGGTACGCAACGTCCACCTCCGTGTCCCCTCCGTACTTTCTATGTTCCTCCTCCGTCTCCCGCCCGCCGGAGAATCCATGTCTATTTATCTTGTTCTTGATCTGGTTCGGGGTATCGCTCATGAATATAGTCGAGTTGGGATCCGAGGCGCTCATCTTCGTCTGGGGTCCTTGCAGGGCGGGGAAGAATCGTGAGTGGATGAGCGCCGGTTTGGGGTATTTGAGTTTTTGGGCGACGTCGCGCGTCAGTCGGAAGTAAGGGTCCTGATCGATGGCGCATGGAATGAGGCAGCCGATGTTGCCCACTTCGCCAAAGATTTGGGGGAAGGAGTTGGAGAACGCGGGTGCAGCTTGGATGGAGCAGAAGTGTATCTTGCCAATGTTGTCTCTGACGAGGAGATACAACTTAGCCTTCCACAAGTACTGCGCGATCCAAACTCACGAATCGGTGAAACCAAATGTGGCCTTTGCCTGGTTGTAGGATATCTGACGGGAGATCTTGACGACGTTGTGGTAAAAAGGCCCGCCGACAAACTCTAGGTTGCTAAATATGAACGTTTTTTTCAGATCGAAGCCGACGGCAATGATGTCTCTTGCATTGCTTCGAGAGAACTTCCGTACATCGTCGATCTTGAGTTCGTGCTTGAACAAGAATTTTTCGTCATCTGAGTGAGAGTCAGTCCTGATCTCCTAAAGAAAGCCGGACTCGCCTGTTAGCTGAATGACTAGTGGAACGTCAAAAACATCTTGCAACCACCTGTTCTAGAATGAGATCGAGATCGACATGATTTAGAGAGACCTACTTTGTAAAGACAAACGGAATCATGTGTCCGATATGAACGCTGTCACTACTCGGTCCCCGGCCGGTATACAAGAAGAATGGTTTCCCCTGCTCATACCGATCCAAAATTCGATCAAACTCCCTACCCAAAACGCAATCGGAAAAACACATCAGCATCGCATTCTCGGCTGAAACGGCAAGCGAGAAATGAATGCGACGAACCGATGGGAGAAAAACATCCCTCTTCGCAAGAACGGATGTGGCTTGTGCCCCGTGAGCTTCTCGAACCGCTCGAGCAACGCGGCGTCGATACGACGTGTCCCGAATTGATCGATCAACTTGTCGTAGTCGATCGCGAGCTGTTTCCCGTCTGCGGAAACAGAGCCCTGGACGTCCCACGGGGTGACGACTTGTTCGTGCGCAGAAGACGGATTGGCTGGTTTTATGACGGGTGCACTGTGGGAGCTAGCGGTACCGTCTGGTTGGGGCCTGAAGAAACATGATGAGCCGAGTAACTTGGCTGATGGAGAGACATGGTAAGCTCACGGAGAGATTGCCGTTCCATCCAGAGCTGTAACCAATGAGTCTACTACGGCCTGGTCCTTTGGCGCTGCGTTGGACATCCTTGCGCGTTTGCGGTTGAGAGAGATGGATGGCCGTGTAGGATAACTGACTCGGAAACCCGACCGGCTACTAAGATCGGCTACCGCTAGTATGCGCCACGTGGTTATCTATGACTCGGCCCTCCATCATCTACAAAGACCTTTCTACGCTACACTCCACCTCAAATGATACTAGAGAACTCGAAACCTGAGTGGATACGAGATGTGGGGATTCACCCTATCCAGCCCACCATAGCCTCTAGTAACTCTCAGTCGCCGTTGGAGTCCCAGTATTCCTACGCTATACTCACGACGGGAAGCTCACGCGGACCTAGGCGCGTCAAACGACGACCAAGCCAAACTGCGCAGGCCGTTCAAGCCACATCTTTCGTCACCGTCTGCGCCAATAGCAAAACCCTTGCCATGCTCAAACGCTTTAATTTGTCGGCGATCCACGGAACCACTGAACGCGTTGCTCGCCGAAAGATGTCCCTTACAAGATCACCGCGACTCTTCCCGGCGCAGGCAGCGGGTGTCTGGATTCAAGAAACCAAGTCGACGCCGACGATGGCGGATCGGATTCTCCGTTCAATCGACCTTTCCGCTGACCAGGACGCCTGGGTCGCTCGTCAAAGAACGCGACGCCTTCATTGCCAGTCATTTTCGGACTGGCTCTACCATGTGGTTGTCCCAATTGTCAACGACTTGGAGTTCGTCGCCAAATTCGAAGTTGAGAGTCTTGACGAAGGCACCATGGAGTGATTTGGCGAGGTCGTTGTCTAGTATGGTCATTCGTGCAAGGCGATCATTGATTGTCTGTCTGATGTGGACAAGAACAAGGTATATACATGAATACAATGCAAAGCGCAGAGAAGGTGCAATCGCAAGTAGTATGGTTATGTTCATATACCATTCATCGGTTTCCCTACCATCTACACGAGCTACATTGGAAAATTCTGTATGTATGAATGGAATTGTCGAGTTAATAATGATATCATGCAGTTGAAAGTCATTTGAATTGTAGGTGTACGCGGATTATTGAGTTGAGAGGGAAGGATGGGAAATGTCCGTGCACTACGTCTGCTCCCGTGCCAGACCCTCAGTACCTGTAAGAACTTTTTGTGAAAGGCGAGCCGTACGCAACAGGGATGACCATCGTCGTCGACAAGCGGTGTTGACGATCTCAAGGTTTCCTGAACTCGCACAATACCGTATAGATGGTATTGAATGCAGTGTAGATCTCTTCTCTGACCTATATAACGTGGATCAGCAAGGGAGGTAGAGGTGCAAAGAATCGGGTATTACCTTTGCACCAGTCAACACTATCTTCCCGGAAACAAAGATCAGCAGAACGACCTTCGGCTTCAGCATGCGATAGATGAGGCCGGGGAAGAGCTAGGTCCATGATCAACAAACGTCCCAGGCAACAATCCAACGATACGTACCTCAGGCTCGTAGCTGCTGAACTGACCGTGGCTGTACGCAAGACCCTCTAATCTAATCGGGAACTTGACGTCACAGCTACCGACGATGTTCTGGATCTTGAACTCGGCAAACTTGGCATCGAAGCCAAGTTTCTGCACGATGCGAGCATATTTGCGCGACGCCAGCCTCGAGTCATCCTCGCTCTTCGCACCCGTGACGACCATCTTACCCGATGCGAAGATGAGGGCGGTGGTCTTGGGTTCACGAATACGCATGATGACAGCGGCGAAACGCTAATGTGCAAAAAGCGCATTGACGTGCACAAATATGCAAGTTTAATTTGTAATACCAACCTTTGGATTATACTCTGCGTTGCGCGCATGCAGGGCGATCGTCTTAAGGTCCAGCCGACAGTCAAGATTGACGGTCGCGACGATGTTTTGAAGGGTCGGGACGATGCCCTCCACAGCGGTTATGTGCTGTTGCTCGAGTGTCAAGGGCACCGGTGTGGCGGGGACAGCAGGAGCGGGAGGTGTCGAAGGACCGGCGACTGTGGGGGACGGCGCGTCCTTGCTCGTTGTCGTTGTCGTGGTTGCATTCACTTGGGACGTAGACACGACGGGTGCCTGTGGTGGTGGTGGGGAATGGGATTGCGACAAAGGCGATGGTCCAGGGAGAGCGACTGAAGGTCCGGGTAGGCTGAGTGAGCTGGGGCCAGGAAGAGCGAGTCCATTTGACTGCTGTGATGCTTGCTGGGGCTGGTAAGGAGCGGCGGACCTCCCAAAGGTGACTTGGCGTGCAGGGAGTGCAAAAGACATCTTGTCAGAGATCTGAGGTGGGGGTCGCAGTGAAAGAAACCGTGGGAAAGTTGAGCGTGGTGAAAATGGGGGGCAAATTGGCGGGCGAGGCCCTCCTTATATAATGCTCTGAATTCAAACTCCGCTAATGATTACGGCCACAACTCCATTGTCATCGCTTTCCTGTTTGCTTCCACCACCTCCATGATCCGTATGGTCGTCCGTTTCGTCCTTCATTCTTCTTCTTACTTTGGCTCTCTCTTTTGTCTCTCGACTCCTCTTTAGTCCTTGTCCTCCCAGCGAGACACACTCTGCTCGGGTCGAGAGAGGGTAACGATCAGCGGCCGTTGGCGTGCTGCGGATATCGAATGTTCTAGAAAGACGCCAAATATATCTTGTTTTCTCACACCGCCACATCCGAAAAGACAACACACAGTCACATACATTCGTAAATTAGCATACTTACTGTACAACAAAAAGAAGAGCAACCAAGTTGTATACAAATAAAGCCACACATCGTTCATGAAAGCTGAAACTGAAACTTGCATGCGAGCGAATGCTCTTTGACGGAGCAGTTCAAGAAACAAGAAATGCAAGTAAGACCTTGACGACTTCTGCGGAAACCTTGACAAGTGGCACGTTCAACCGATCAATGGTGCACGCTCCTCGTCTGCGAGAAGTACCACACCGCGCGTGAACTTCCTGTACAACCCAAAGATGCCCTTGGTCACGAAGAACGCGCTCAAGATGGCAAAGGCAAGGGAAGCCCAGTGCACAAAGGAGTCGTCCTGCTGAGCGAAGATACCGAAGAGGGACCACGTAATGGCGATCGATGCGGGCAAGTCACCCTCAGCGGAGGCGTAAGCGTAAGCTGCGGCAGTGCCTTCGAGGAAGAAGCTACACCACAGGAATCAGCTGCGGGTGGGCATCCGCAGGCACCAGATGACTTACAATGCGAGGAAGACGAAAACCTTGGTCCAGACACCGGCGACTTCGACGCGCGCATTGACGCCAAATGCTTCAAAGGCAGTGAGAACTACCAAAACGGTGGTCCATCCGTGCCAAAGAGAGAAAGGCAGATGCACAAATATCTCGTCGCCCATGCTCGACGGCGCATGGTGCTTCTTGACGATGTAGTAGATGTGCTGACCAGAGTTTGAAAGTGGGTTAGCAACTTCTCGTCATATCCGTCAAGTAAGATGCAAACGGAGGGATGCACATCAAAAACGCCGGCGCCTCGTCCGAAATGAAGAATGGAACACGGAAAGTACGCGAGCAGGCAAGAAGCTCACCGTTACAGCGCTGCTGACAAAGAGCGCGAATATAAAGGCCACGACGTAGTGGTGCGTCGCCCAGAAGTTGACGTAAACTGCGTTCAGGATGCCGAGCACAGCGAACCGCCACGAGATCCCGTCGATGATGACCCTCTTCCCAGCTGCGGTGAACTGGTAGACAATGGTTCCAAGAAGGAGCAGGTGAATGAGGGTCCTATCCAACGCATGAAAGGTGGTGACAAAAAAAAGGGGTGGACAGACGCACCAAATCAAGAAAGTCCAAGGAGCAGGTGTGATATACGTTTCTTTGCCAGAGTAGTAGATGTCATGCGGGGCTGCAATGGTGTAAATGTTGGAGCCGAGGAAGGCGAAATACACCAGGATGTTAAGGATCTAGACAGTGTATGGATAACTAGACTCTTGGAGGGCATGAGACAAACCTTGAGCAAGATGTCGTCTGTCCAGGAGCCTTCAGCCATGGTGAGGACGTCGTGAATTGGTGTGGTGGGAGTAGTGGAGAAAGAAGGGGTGAATGTCCCGTACTCGCTTAAGTACTCTCCAGTTTCGCCTGACGAAGCCCTGACGACATGCCCCAGCCCTTTACCAAATCGAGTAACACAGCATTGCACGTTAGTCCTATCACGGGGTGGCACCCGTGACACTGAATGGGCAGGGGACTCCGCCGTTAGATACAACCCATCTGTGGTCACACAACGGCCAGCAGTGATTGGCAATCCGATTTAGCGTAGAGACTGTCTATGTCAGTAGGTGCGCCGGGCGTTACATCAGGAAGATCGTGCAACTATCCTGCGGAGATGCCATCGGACTTGGAGTATGATCAAGACATGAATAAATGGTCTAACATGGGAAACATGCCATATGTAGGAGGGTATTACACTAACTCAAGACATTAATGCATAAGCACGAAGCACACACATCTAGACACCAGCAACGATCCTGTGAAAATGCCAACAATCAATGCTCCAATCAAAAGTAGGTCAATGTTGGACTTACTCCTCGGCCTTGTTCAGTGCGGCCACCATGCTCACGACCTCCTTCCTTCTGTTGACCACGAACTCGCTCTCCTTCATCAACTCTTCTAGGACGTCAGGCTTATACAGTTCCTGCAACAACTCGCGTTGCAAGTTCTCCTTGGAGTGGTTCACGAGTGTAAGGACGATCGCTTTCGGGACCATATCAATCATCTCCCGCTTGACTATGTTGAAATAGGAATGAATGAGGAGTTCTACGGCAGCATATCGTCAGAAGTATAGTCCAGGTTTGAATAAGCTCAACGACTTACTGATAACCTCAGTTTCCATGGTCTCCCGCTCGCTTAGCGCCGATTGTGGTCTAATAATCGCAGGTGGCTATGGGATGACATGTTAAGTAAATCAAGCAATTCATCAACTTGAAGGGTACCTACCGACTCCATGACTGGGCCCCCTTTTTTCGGCTGGCCTTTCTTTGCGGTCGAGAAGAATGAACCGAAGAAGCTTGCTTCATCTTTCTTGGGGTCTACATCGAGATCACGACCGCCATTGATTTGGCCGGGTACAAGCTTGCCACTCTTCGGATCAGGTGTGGGCGGAGGAGGCTTGTTGGCATTGAGACGATCCTGGACTATACCCATGGCCTGCATAAGAGAAAGGTAAGTAATGAGCGAACCGAACTTGTTCCAGAATGCTTTGCCTTGTGACCACCAAGGAAATCGGGATGAGTGGTGTTGACGTAGCATGCTTGCATGCTGTAACAAAGTCATCTACGTCTGGGCTTTCTGGAAAGTAGAATTGTACGCACGCAACCATATCGATCACAAGTTTGGTTGTCGGCGTCATGGAGTTCTTGAAAAAGTTCACAACAACAGCGTTGAAACGTTCTCTGAGAGCAGGGAAGCGCCGGAATGCTTGCTATATACAAATATGGTCAGCGTTTCCTACGTCCAAGAAAAGGTACATACAATCTTTTGGAGCAGCTGTCCAAGAATTCGGATAAGCTCGTCGTATACCAGTTGACAACACTTCAAGCCAGGTTCTTCCAGTCGCTTGATTTGCTGCTTGACAATCACTTCAAAAGCTTGGGTACCAACAAACAATGATGGCGTCGAACCCTACCACTCGGTTAAATACCTGACAACCAAATGCCTGCGGCAGCACTTACAGAGGAGTTGTACAGAATCGTCCTGATATCACCATCCTTTACTTGGTCAAAAGGATCGATATTCTTTATACCATTGTTGAACAACTCGTGGAATACGAAGCTGATACGCGCGCCACCACTGAGTTCGTTCAAAGATAGATCATTTGTGTTACCATCGATCACAGTGCGGAATTCATTCGTGAATTCAGTGATGACAGAGAGAACGACGTTGCCTCCTGAACCGTCTCCCAATGGTCCACCAAGGCTTGCAAGCTCGACGTTGTACTTTTGAAGCTGTTGCGTTATACGTGCTTTGATGTCAGGGAGAGTGTTACGAATGTGTTGCATGAGGATCTGGACAACATGTCAACCTGTGGTACGTTGGAAATAACAATCGCGGACGGACTATGTTAAGCTTTCGGGCAAGGAAGGGAGTCCCGCAATATTGAGACTTCCCCTTGTATGAGGTATGCATCTCAAAGAAATTGCGTTCTGCTTCCAGAGCGGCATTGATAGATTTGGAAGTATCGATATCCCGTTGTCCGCGGTTCACGACTGGTACGTAACCAAGTCTGAGCGGAATGACGCGGCCTGCAAGAATGTCGACGACATCCGTCCCTTGATCCCTGGACATATAATCAGGTCACTGGCATATGAGAGTAAACCGAGTAACGTACATCAAGTCAACTTTGGTGAGAACACCGATCGTCCGAGTCCCTTCTGGATCTACCTCACGAGCTAACTTGAGACCATCCGAGTTTGCCAAGTCAGTGTTGGCCGCTGTGACAGCAAGGATGATACAAGCGGGTCGCGATATGTACTTCAAAAGCATATCCCTGATTTGCCTCTCGATGTCTTTGGGTTGGTCTCCGACAGGCACCTTTGTCAGACCAGGCAAGTCGACGAGGGTAAGTGTCAACACGTTCGGCGAGAAGATGCGCAAATTGATGGGTTGTGGAGAAATGCCGGCATTACGGCCCGTCTTTGCTTCTGTGTCACGGACGATCTCTGAACGAATTTTGTTGAAATCATAGAACTTCTCGCCAGGCAGATGCAGGAATTCTCCCCACTCGGCTTCGTTGGCTTGCTGGTCTGAGCCTGCAAGTTGTGCTTGCGGAGTTTTGTGAGATCAAATATGCCTCGAGTTTCATTGTTTGTAACGTACAAGAAAGACCGTTCGGTTGTGGTGAGGTGGCAGGACGGTGGATGAGCTGCAACACGAGTGGTCGCCGTGTCACGATACCAGTACCACGAGGCAGAAAATCTCGCCCAACGATGTTCTTGAAAGGGTGGATACGATGAATGACTTCACTGGAGCGACGTGGATGGCACCGCGTACCTCTAGCACACTACTCTTGCCGCTACTTTGGCTGCCGAGCACGCAGATTTGCGGAAGGTCTATTTGGGATGCTGATGATCCAACCGTGCTGAACACATCTTGAAGCTTGTTCACAACAGATACGATTTCTTGACCGAAACCCGTGGACATTTTGGACTGCGTCGACGATGATATGGAAGTAAAAAGACAAGGAGAACGTCCGCCAGCCTGCGGTGTGACAAACACGCGATTGGAAGCTGCGTATTTCACAGCCACCGTCACATTGACCAGACCGCTCTGGAACTTGTCCTGGGTCCAAAGGAAACCTGGTACCCCGGATGCACGAGAACCTAGCCTCTGAGCTCGTAACCATCCTATCAACTTTGTGATTCACGTGTCTCTTTGATATTCAGACCAAACTTCCACCACCCACTCCGTGCTCCTTGGAAGCCTGAGACATGTGCTGTTAGATTATTACTGTGGTGCTATGGCTATTGACAGTCTCCACCTTGATCGTGTGCGTGCAGATGACCCGTAAGTCACCGAGCCAAGCTTTGTGGACGTAGGTGTAGATGCACTCCCTAGGCTAAACGGAGGTGATTTTTGGTGGGAAAAGCTGCCACCGTCCAGTGAGTTCTGTTTCCTCTCCACAGTTGTGACTTCAATTCGACATCCAGAGGGGCAGGCGGGATACTTAATTTATGTGAAATGTTACGAGACGACTGCGAAGTACCGAAGCTCAGGAGACTTGGGGAGTCACTGGTTGGATGCCAGGCTTCTTTCAGGCTGTTGGCTTTCAACTCTCCCTGTATTTCTGCTATTTTGCCATCTCCTGGGAGGATGCGGAATCGCGAACGGACAAGCTATTCGTAAGGGACCTGACGATACATACCGTGTGAATGGTTCAAGACTCCAAGCGTCACAGGTGCGAGATCGATATTAGTCAGTATCCCAGCATGAATCACAAGAGCACCTTGGATACTCGCTTGCAGACTCCTGAGCAGGACCTGATCTCCACTACAACAGTCACAAGGCCTAAGAGGGCCACGATTTCTTTCCGGGACCATTCGGTCGAGGTGCCTGGTGCCTCTGGAAGACTGGAACCCCATCAATCACCTCGGAAGACGACGTGCCTCGGTATCAGACCAACAGGAACACCCTAGGAAGCGGAGGTGCCTCTCCCGGGTTCACTCTTGTGGTTTCCAACGATGGGGGCGATAGTGATGACTGGGCAGAGCATTCCACAAGAACGAGCTTGAAACCAAAACGCGAATGAGTAGTGCCTCTCCCGTTCAAGGGCACAAAAACACCCAAGGCATGTCATTCCAACCGCAGACGTAACTGGATCTGCTGACCTCGTTCAGGTTTGTAAATCCCCTGGATCAGTATGTGTATGGCACAACGGGATTGACGCGAAACGTGCATACGCGAGTGTCTCTCACAGAGCCAGATGCACAATTGCAGGTGAACAACGTTCTCGTGACTCTTTGTTCTTCTTTGGCTGAAGGAGCCTAAGCGTGTTTTCTATTCGCCGCCCACGCGGAAAAGTAACTCTATCCCAACAATGATGGCCTGTGACGGCTGATCTGTGAGCTGAGCGAGCGTATCGCTGACCTCGAGGAGAGACAGGTAGCCGATGAGGGTGATGCCCGGATGCCGAGCATTGAGCCTCAGGCGACCAAGGCGACCAAGTCTCGGGTACGCTAGGGGTCTTGTGTTTTTCTGTCGAAACTTTTGTTGTACACATGTATTTTGGGTGTGAGAATACTAGAAGGCGTGTGCTGGTTGGACCACTCTGTTGCTGGTGTCATCGTCAGAATGTGAGTGTGTAAAGATTTGCACGACTTTCGTGGACTAAAGGTCCAGTTCCATCATGGGCTTCTACTTCACAGGTGTTGTTGTTGCTATGAACGCTCGATCGGGGTTTCCAAAGCAATCGATAAGCCAGGTCACCCTGAGCACTGAAGGGCCTCCCCCGCTCCATTTCTTCGTCCTTATTTGTTGATCGGCTCTCAGGTTACTAGAACGGACAATGCAAATGAGGTGCACCATGTCCAAGTCGGCTTCGACGCAATATTGAGACACAAACTGGATGGACATCAAGTCCTTGATTTCATAGTAGTCTGTCAATGCATAGAGGCAATGACCATGCCCGCATATGACGAACGCACTCTGACCAGATCGGACCGTAAGAGTTTAGTTCAATCACTAGACTTTGTAAACATGTGATCATTGGGGATAAGGTACACACAAACATCTCTTCGCCAAGTCTTTGCTCATCTCTGTTCCATCGTAATCGAAGGGCACGACATCTAGCCATAGTTAAGACGGAACACATCATTATGGCTGTAAAAGTGTGTTGATCATCCTAAAACACGCTACCGATCACCAAGATACGCACACATAATAAGAACTGCCCTCTTGGACCAACTGGAATACTTGACTGAAGTTGAGAGGATTGGTCCCTTCGTCGACCTGTATCGCGTGAGACGGGGTAGAAGCGTGCATCGATTAACATACAGCCAGGAGACCAGTCACGCTGACGATGAGAGCTCCATGGTGTACAGAGGGCTGGGCATCCATAGTTGTCACCTTGTGTTGAACTTTGGTGAAAGGCAATGACTATGAAAGGATCAGCACTGATAAAGGACCTAAATGACGAATAGTTACGGTGAGTTTCTCGACGATTCCAGGTCCTCCTAGGAATTGTGCACCCTCGAAAGTGAGCATTGAACCTGGACGCTGCAGGATCGTCAGATCAACTCGGATCGCGTCGTTCAACATACGTACGTATAGGGGAGCCAGCTGGGCCCGATCGACGTCGAATGTAGCATAGTAAAAGTCTGTGAACTGCTTCGCAACTGCGTTGATATCGGCCATTGCGTCGACTGATGACGATGAGAAGGATGAGACCACGTTTATTCCCAATCTGGACAGTCACTTCTTCCAAGTCCCTGCATCCCCAAATGGCTGGCTTCCCGACCGCCATCTCCTTGGCCATCTCGCTCGCAAGTCCACCAATGTCCGAGCTCACCCGCCCAACGATGCGCAGAAAGAGCTCAGCGCAAAACTTGCTGTCCTCCTTCAAGCCCCCAGCTGGCGGTTCAGTTCCAGGAGGCAGCATCTCCGTCGCTACTGGCGCGGCCTATGCTGCAGCGGTCCAAACCCCGACCGCGACCGTTACACCAGGGAGAGAGTGGGATGGCCAGTCTGTACACTCTGACACACTGTCGTCGACAGCCACACTCGTTGCAAACGGTACACCCGTCCTTGCCCAAGGGACCTCCGTCGAATATCTCCGAGATCTCGTTCAAAAGCGAATCATTACCTTGACCTACATGCGCAACGTACACGAAGGGTGCGTTGGCCTCTTTGGAACCGGCGTGTTGTGCTGAGTTCACGCCTCAGCCGGAGTCACTGGTTCCACACGATCATGATGCCTCGCAGCGAGCTTGATAGGGTGTTCAACAACGTCGCAATGAAGAAGCGGTGTGTACAAGAGTTCCTCGTCTACAGATTTTCTGAACGTCGCACAGAACAAATCGCTTTGCCATCCTCGCGATGTCTCTTTCCAACCTTCTGGATATTCCCCAAGCACACGACTACCTTCGCGGTCTGCTGAACACTATGAGTGAATATGACCAGGCCAAAGAAGAACCCGACAAACCAAAATATGTATCGCACATTCACCATAGCTTCACTGCGTCATTCTAACCTTTGTGCTATAGCGGTTGTTCCGATCCAAAGCAGCCAAACGGCAAACTGCAGGTGGCTTTGCCGATTATACCGTACCGTACTCGGATGGATCAGAAGCCTCTTACCTTGTTTCACCCCATATAGTGCGTCAGATCCTACAACCTGAGTGTGATTTCCGTTGAATCGATCCATGACAGCCCTTTCCCCTGGATTACCATCAAACGTTACTGTCTCTCCTTGACGTGCTTTCTGAGGTGTACAATAAAATCTCTCGTATTCTCGGTCCCTCTGCGTTTTCGAACTCTGGTCAGCACATGGCGGGTCCACTGGGGCTGCTCGCTCCGCATCCAGGAGTGTCATATCTATTCTCAGGTCAAGACGTGACTCCGAAACCCTTGGACGAGAGCGACGGCAGTTTGTGGGGTATTGCAAATGCTCAGGTCCCTGGCCAGAACTATGGTACTGGCCTAGGGAGCCCGCCTCCAAGCTGGACTGCGGGATTGGGCGATACCTTACTGAAAGTAGACGCCAAGTTCAAGGTGAGTTCGACTATGGCTATCTGGCTGACTCCGATGGTGATGCCCCACAGAAAATAACGTCTGCTCTACTGAAAGAGCTTGATACGGTCGCGCGGAATGGCATCAAGGATGAATTGGCTTCTCTGGATCCGCTGCTCCGGGGAGTTGCCGCGACAGAAGACATGCGAGAACAATATGACTTTGAGGGAAATGTATAACACTTTCTGCTTATCATGGCATTGTAGTATTACTGTACCTTCCTTACTTCATTGCGATACCCACTTGTTCGCATTTGTACTAACCGTAAATACCTGTAGTTGTGTGACATTCCGCGTCTTGTCACGGTGTCACAAGCGCGTCTCCTCTCCTGTCTTCATGCCCACGAACAATGTACAGGCACTCCTCGCGCAGGATATATCAGACCCAACCGACTTTTCCGCGACCAACTTGCGCCAACTAGACGCCAGTTTTCGTTGCACAATATGTGGCGAATTTTTCGATGCACCCATAACACTTGCATGCGGCCACTGCTTCTGTTCATTGGTGCGTGACGACGCGTCTTCCGCCCTGTAACTAGGCTAAATGATGCCCTTTTAGTGCATACGAGAGCACATCATGAGAGAGGCGGAATGTCCAAGTTGTCGAAAGGCTGCTGCAGAGGCACATTTCAGGGTAAACCCAACTCTCGAAGAGGCAGTCTCGGCTTGGAAAATAGCACGGTGCGAATTTTCCCATCCGTTTTCCATTACTTGGATACCAACCTGCTCTCTCAGATCAAGTGTCCTTCGCCTTTCTCGAGAGGAAAGACCAGCAGTGAATAATGGGCCGAACTCGAACGACGACCAAACCCCTCGTCGATTTCAGACGCCTGTCCGGAATGGGCGGAAACGCAGGCACATTGAAGTCAGTCCGGACTCTGACGTTGTGTGTGTAGCTGGTCCATCGAATCCACGCGAATCAAGTGAGATTGTGGATTCTTCGCCACTTCGAGCGAAGAGCGCAAGAAAAGCTTCTCAGCGGCGAACAAGTTTGGAACCATCGTCGGATCCAAGAGAGGAGGAACTCCAACGTGAGCGTTTGCGTGCTTCTTGCCTCCCCGGTTTCTCACTGTTGGTCGGGTCCAGCTGATGAGCTGGTGAAATGTCCTGTATGCCGCGACTTGGTAGAGTTCCAAGTAATCAATTCCCACATGGACGGGCCGGACTGTGGCCAGAAATCTCGCTCTAAAGTCAACAACTCGTCGAACTCAGTAAAGACTGAGTGGGGAAAACTATTTGATAGCAAGTCGAAGAAAAGCCAGAAGAAGGATGATAGGTGACTGATGATCCTCTCCCTTTGAGCCTGAACTCAATTTTGGCTCTGACATGAAGTAATTCAGATGACACGATGGAACGGTTACCGAAAGTTTCATATGACGTTCTGAAGGACAAGGCTCTAAAGGACCTATTATCCGCTCAACAGTTGCCCGTGAGTGGCGATCGAAGTACGCGGATTGCCAGACATAGAAGGTAGTCTCCGTTTCTGCGCATACTTGTCGGACTCGGCTCATTAGTTAGATGGGTTATGATGTATAATGCAAACCTCGACAAGATCAGGGGTCGGAAGACCTCATCGCAGTTACGTCACGAGTTGAAAACTTGGGAAGAGGGCCAGAAAGGACCCAAATACACAGTCGATGACTCGCCAGCCTATGAAGTGAGTTCCGTGCTCGTGTCGTCCAACTCAACTGATGCACAAGTTGTCAAGGCCTCAAACAATGGGGAGTTTTGCAAACTTGTCGAGAAAATACGTCAGAGGGAATCTAGCCGTCCAGCATCTGATGATGTCCTTCGAGAAGGTGTAGAAGAGGACAGCCATGACGAGCATCTTTAGGCTAGTCTTGGTTTAGGTGACCGTTCCCCCAGCATATGTATACCATAACGCCGCTGTTTTGAGTAGTGAAACGATGAGTTGCGAACCATTCATGGTCAGCACGCGAATCCTGGTGAGATTCGTTACTATTATTTTCAAATTGACGGTGTCTAGTGGACCATCTCGACTCCGAGTTTGAGCAGAATTGCCATGACTTTCAACCAGTTATTTCACCGTGCTCCGGTACCGGTTTCATGATCACAACAATGCCTCCAGATCTCCCCCGATTCGCATTGTCTGACCTCGCTTTGTGACTGGGTCCACTGCGCTCCCACGTAAGCAAGTGCCCGGCGTGCACTAACCAAATCGTACTTCGTTGGAGCAAGTGGAGAACTCCTTTGTCCCTACTATGACGCTTTGGCGAGTGGCGAGAGTAGTATATAGTCCGCTATCGAGACAGAAAGAACCAGAAACTTCAAACCACCCTACAATATGAGCAGGATCTCACACACCCTTTCAGTGAGCACTGCCAGTGTCCCATGATCTAGTCTCAGGCTGCTTATTCTATGACCTAGCTCCTTAGTAATTTAAGTTCGTTTTCGATTGGACCTGATACCGCGTTAGAGGTCCGTTGACTGATGTATAACACATGGGTCAGTTATTCATCCCGGGTTTCAGGATGACAATGGCGACACCATCACTGAGCAATTCCTTCCTCGAAGACAAGATGCTGTGTTTGGTGATCAGTTTATTTTCCAAACGGCCTCGTTGCGACAACGTATCAACGCAAGGCTAGTGCTCCTCGCGCCATTGCCATGTGATGTGCCACCCTTTGCAAAATCAGTGATCTATCTGTCCAGTTCGTCGGGCCCGGTTAGCGCCAGTGTGGTAAGTTGATACCCGCCCTGCGTTCCCGCCGGAATGCATCAGTTCGTTGATTTGGATCTGTTTCCATTCCAGTATCGACTCCCTGGCGCTGAGACTCATTTTTTTCGTCTCTACATTTTTGCGCGTCATGCTGACGTGAAAGTGACGCTGCCACCGCTCTTTCAAGGGGTTGTCAATGTCAAGAACCACGACGGTTCTTGCCAAAACAGGCAGACTCGTTACTGCCGTGCGTTTCGCGACCGCATGCATTGTGGGCTTATAAGACTAGACGCTTGTGTACACGAGGACGACGACGAGGTCCACATCCACGCGGAAGGGAGCATCGAGCTACGTCTCATGGGATTGCCGAGGAATGATGGGAGTGACAACATTGGCTCTCGCGTGGGTCGCCATGTGCGCCGGATCTTCGGAACGTCGTAGTTGTAAATTGTAATTTCTTTGACGCGGTGCTGGCTCGCTTACCATTACTTGCCTAACAATACTGTTGTACTCCTTGTACTCCTTGTAAGTCTCCATCCCGTTGTTCAATCCTTTGAGCGTAGCGTTTGAGCGGTATACGGCATGGTCACTGGTACGCAACTGAGCTGTCGTCTGAGCTTGCAGGACCGAGCAATCGCCAAAAGCCGGATAACAATCGAACTGACATGTCAGCGGCCTTGAACGGCGTGTTCTTCTAGGTCCGCAACGATCTCGCTTGCGTCTGGCCGTGGGGCGCCCAAGTCGCCGATGGAACTCCTTTTTGTCTTGGACCACATGGGACTCGGAAATACAACGCCTGCCATTTTGGGCACAAGGGGAAAGACAAGTTCCCGTCCGCTTATATAGAGGACGGATATAACCACATGCCTGCCCCGGTTCAGCAACGTTCTCGAAGGTACAGCCTGCACTCCGTGGTCTCTTCGCACCTTCCCTCCTGCCCGCTCGCTTCTGGGAGGGAGCCATGGCAAGCTATTGCTCGGCCGCGGAGGTTAGTCGCATTCTGCACGTGTTGAACGATCCGTTCTCAAGTGATCGACAGAGCACATCCTCGAACGAAGCACTCAGTGGCATGCTCGTAGGTATTTTTGCATTGGTGTGTTGTTCTGCTCGACTGATCGCGATCTCACAGCACGTCGACCCGCGTGGCACGCACAAAATCCACTATCGTGCATCCAGCGACTGGGATTTCATCCTAGAGACGCAAGAAACCATCGATATGTCTCTGGTTGTTCCACATTACCGCGCAAGGCAGCAGCCGGTGGATCACCGCCTGACCATGTTTGTTGCCGCCGCGACTGCGCCTGTAAAACTGAAAGTTGTGAGCCCTCCTTCATTGGTGTTGTACCCAGCAGGAATCTCATGGTAGACGACTAGTGTCGACCCGCCCCTCGATGCAAATTCTATCTAGAGGTCCGGGCGAAGACGTCCAACGTCACCGTGTGGCTCCCCTCTGACTTCAAAGGTCAAATTCGACACTCAGGGCGCGCATCGTATTCCGCCGGTTTCGTAAACCGCATCAGGCAAAACGCTTGCCTTAACGAAGATACCCTCGACCAGTGGGATATCGACGAGGTCGTCGTCGAAACCAAGGGCACCGTGACATTCCGCATGTGGGACGTCCGCGCTAATGCGCCCGAGAACCTCCGCAAGGAGACGCTGAAACGAATGTTTGGTGTTTCGAAGAAACCCGAGGGGATGCGTAGTGGCATCAACTGGGACTTTTTGCTCGACGACTAGATTTCAATCATTCTTTCTTCCACTTCGTTCGGTATACCCTCTTTTTTTTTTTTCGTTCTTGTTCGGTTGCTTTGCTCAGAGCAGTGATAGGCTGCTCACGCAGGCTATCTATTTATTACCCAACCATTGATTTTACTCAGTTTTGTGTAGCCAATCTGAACATGTAGCCATCTTTCAAGCCCACACTTACATATATTGTAGTTTTGCTTTTCTCCCACAATAACTGTAGCCCTAGTCATCCATTAGACTGAAACACTTCGCGGTCATTCGCCTGCGACTGTTGTGCGACATGAAACGGCCGCAAGCGAGAATGTCAACATGTCAACTTGCCACATAGACGTAACTTATGTAATTTGGCATCAACTTCTTTGAAGTTTGGGACTCAACATCGGCCATCACGTCGAAGAAACGGTTAGCACGCTGTTCTCATGGACATGGGAGTCAGTGACGACAGACCAGCGGTTCGTATGTCCGACGTGTCATCTTCCGATCACACTGGATGAGAGATGGTGACGATGGTTACATAGCTTCTTTGAAATTGAGAAGGGGGGCACGTTCGTGCCAAACCATCCCACAGCTCCAGAACGGCATCGGGTGAGCCACCTATAGACTGTTCACCTTAATTTGCAATCTTATTGTTCCATTGGTAACGTACCTGGTCCCGCTCTCAAGTTAGGAATCTGAAAGGCGACTCCTCGGAGGGCATCATCATGCGAGCACAGCAAGCATTCTGATTGCTATAATCCCGGCGTTTACCACTTATAGATGGTTTGTGGGGGGATGCATGTACAGTTGCTGCATTGACCAGCAGTATCATGTGTGTGATACCTCTTGAACACATTTCGAACGGGGTGACAGCATCCGACGGTCCATCTGTCCTTTTTCCACGTGTCACCCATCTAATGATTGACAGGCGGCCACGGCAAACATACGTTACCGTCTTTATTTCTCCATGGAGATCTAACCAACCCTTCTTACAGGTCGGTGAGAGTCGTCGGCGGTGTCCTGCTGTCGGTCTAAAAGTACCGTCCTTGCAATTGCGAAACTGATGTTAAGCAATGCTTTGTATTCAGGTTACTACTTTGTTGTTCTCGTTGATAGTACTGATAGTGTTCCTAGGGAGATTCTCCGTGCCTAGCCATCACAGGCACGTGGACGAGATAAGGGGGAGGCAGCGACAACATTTGATTTGATCGATGCGTCTTGGTTCCCTTCCTGCCATGTAGCCTGTCGCGCAGCAGACAGACCGCATCCGACATATCTTTGCATATTGTGTCCGTTCGTCTAGGCTGCGCCATCGGGCTTTTAATAATTTGCCCATCACTCGTGTGGTACAGACCCCTAGCTCTTCCGACAACTCGCCTGAAGTTGCCGCATCCAAGTTTGTAATTCCCTGTTTGTTACAGCACCTGCGGCGTCGCAACGACACCGCACTTGATGCAAATGCCTTCTCCAGCGGCTCATGCACAATCAGTGGCGCAAAGACCATCCAGATATGTTGATGCTGTTACTTGGCGACCTTGTCCCGGCGGGTCGTTTGGGCGTTATGGTCGGAGGGCGGCTCGCACAAACGGCGTCAAGGGTGTCCAGCCTGCTGCCACATTACTTGTCTGGTTCATTTAAGGAATGAATGTCCCAAATGATACTTACCTTCCAGGCTGAATTTACTCTTGGAAAAGGAATGGGCGTCAGTTATCAATTTTCTGAGTCCATCATGAGATTTTGGTTCGTTCTTCTCCGTTTTCCACAACTGGCCGATTATAGTCACATAGGTACTGTTGTTGTTATTTCGGTTACGGCTTCGGCCAACAGAGTGGACATACCAACGGCGGTGCGTACTGGCGCTCATCGCTGCGGGACGTAGAGGATGATGACCTCTCGCAACCAGACAGTCTCAGTTGTCGGATTTGGGATGTGTGCTCTACTAACCGTATGACTGGTTACTCAAGATTGTTCAGAGAATATGTCTAGGTGGCTTGTTCGTCGCCCACTCGTGATTGCGACGCTCATCTGCCGCTTCTCTCGGCGGAGGATGTCAAGCTTGGATGACCCTATACTTGACGGTCCTGACTCCGGGGGCGACCACACGATACTGGTAGCAGAAACCGTGTACCAGCCCTCTGATGCACATCTGGAATGCTCCACTCTATCCAAAGTGACTCGTTCATAATTCCCTATGTTACATTTTTTAATACAGCATATATCGTGTAGACTTTGAGTCCAACAGATTCATTGCAGAAAGGACTTAGACATTGTACAGGTAGCAGTATCGTTCGAGTGCGGCATTAACAATGTAATCCATATGCATCACATTGCATGGGGCGAATCCACAGCCTCGAGACATTTTTCGAGTGTTTCCAAAAGCGTGGGGTTCTCGAGTGCAGCTGCAACTCGTTCCTTATCATTAAGCTGCTTGTTTACTAGATAGAATAAGTGTCGAACGGGTACCTGTAATGCTCGTGAGGGAACGCGCACCTGCCAGCTCGCTCTGATGGGAACCAGGCTTAACCCGGATATCAATCTTGAACCTCGGCGGAAGACTGCGCAGCAGTCTCACCCGGATACACAGCCCTATGGGACCGCAACAATAAGCTTGTATTAACGGTGGGATAGAAAACGTAACTATACCAATAAGCGTCGACATGCCACAATGAGGCACTGTTGGTGTGAACTCGACCACAACGTGGTTTTCTTCGACCTCGATCTGTTCGGCGGATACCACCCGCAGCTCCTCCAAGCTGTTCGGATGTTCGGGGTCCAAGATGGACCTTATCAGTTCTAGACGGAATCAAAATGTACTTTCCGCGATCGAGTTGAGCAAAATTACCGAATATCTCGTCCTGGTCAATTGGTTCGACATCTGCAGTGCTGGTCCTGTCTTCGTCATCATCGTCTACCCAGAGTGATTGACCAGCTTCAAATCGCGACTTTCTAGCAGGTTTTCGTGACACATATACAGTTGGGTTTGCGTTAAATACTTGGGCATTCATGGTTGGCGGTGCCAGTGTCGCCGAGTCAGGGAGATCTGCGATTGTCACGCTGATGTAGCATGTCACAGAATCACGTGCTTACTCTGCTATTGTGACGCGACGAAACGAAAAAGAAGTGAGCCTATGATACGCGTCAAATAATTAGCTCTTCGGAATTTCGTGCTCAGGGTTTTCGTCTCCAAAGTTCAAATTATCCTTCTCTGTGAAGTAGCCTCAGAGACCATGCCACCCAAGGTTCGTCGCGTCCGCTTCGTTTCCCATATTCGCACTTATTGGTCGTGCAGCGCAAACGTGTGGATGCTCATACCGCCGGCGAAGGTTCGACGACGCGATCGACCAGGCAATCGTCTAGAACGAGTAAGACCGAATTTTTCAGGGTCGTGTTTAGTGTTCGACTAACCGTCCGTGCAGCTCGGGAGAAGAATGGTGCAACTGACGCAGCTGGCAAAGCGAGCACACCGTGCGTGATTTCTGCTGAATTATGGTGTAGTAGACTAATTTACCACAGTCGGCTCAGTAACTCCGTGGAGGTCAGTGTCTTCAACTCGCGCGGCACGCGACCCTCCATCACTCAACAACGAATGCACGCAGCCGCCACTCAAGAAAACTAAAGCAAAGGGAAAGACAACAGCGAATAAAACCCGAGGGACAAAAGCTACGCCACGAGCCTTCGGGTAGGTCGCATTTTGACTTGCACACACGCTTGCTAAAACTAATTTACCTGGCTTAGAATCGATGACGTAAGTTTTCCGGATCGGTTAACTAAAATACTTGCAAGGTTAACTTGCCACCGTGACAGGAACCCCTCAACTCTACCACGGACCAACAGCAGAGCGAGTAAGTCAGCATTTGGTCCATCTAAACTCCCCTCCGCCACTCTTGTCACCTTTGTATTTACGACCGTCAATCGGGGTGGTCCGGCCCAAGTAACGCCTGATCACGACCCCGCATGCGCCTCTCGTCCTTCTTGTGCTGTGTTTCTAACAACCTCGAACTTAGTGATGAGTTGGATATGTCCAAAAAGACTCCCGTGGGTGCTTATCACGTGTATCAGTCTGACACTACATTGACATTTCCGCCTTCGTTCTCAGTCCACTAAACAGGCCAAGGCAGAGTACACACAACAAGGAGCACAAGCGCTTTTCAAGAGCTTCGCAGATGAAGACAATCCGGATGTCATAGGACCTGAAGGGGTGGAAAGGTTGTGCACGGAGGCCGGTATATCGTTGGAAGGCGCCCAGCCCCTCATCTTAGCATGGCAATTCAAGGCTCAAGAGATGGCCAAACTCAGTCGCTCCGAGTGGCTCCAGGGGACTGAAGCCCTGAGGTACGTGGTTGATCTACTCCACTTTATCAGGTTCGGCTGACCGTGTACACAAGGATCTCGTCGCTACCAGTTTTGGCAATGGCATTGAAAGACTTGGACGACCTCGTCGTTCATGACAAGGCTCCGATAACACCAGTTTCTTCGCTATCCTCTATTAAGAAGCGGGATGCGGTCGACTCTAAGGGACTCTACAGCAAAGCCCTCTATTCGCAGTATGCATCGAATCGCAATGCTGCCTTCACAGAACTATATCAGTTTTGCTTCACGCTTTCTAAGCCATCGTGAGTACCTGATACCTTCCTGCTACACGTGCTGACCCCTGCTGTCAGACAAAGTAGAAATCTAGACATAGAGGTGACTGGTTCCAGACTTTCTGCGTTTCAATCATTCTCATTCGCGGACAGACAGCTATGGCGTTGTGGTCCGTGTTGTTGGCTCCGCGGTATCCGATTGTTCCCGAGTTAATCGAGTTTCTGAACGTGAGCACAGCCCATCATGTCCAGTCGCTGTCCTAACCCCCACCAGGAGAGCGGGTCCTATAAAGGCGCCAACAAAGATATTTGGAATATGGTGGATACCCTTTGAGCGATGTAATTCTGAGGAGCTGGTACTCATGAGAGTTTCTAGGTGCATGAATTTTGTCAAACAATCGATCCGGAACTCAGCGAGTACGAAGCGGACGGGGTACGTCCCTTTCTTATACATTCATGACCTTTCCGAGCCGTTTCTCTAGGCTTGGCCCACAATGCTAGATGATTTCGTCGTGTGGAAGAAGGATAAGATGGCGCGCTCGACGGACGATACGACATGATGATCTAGGACAAGCTATACGTATAATGCCTGTCTAATCTATTGCACTCAAGTGTCTCTAACATTTACATTCATGTATCAAATCAGAGGACCGTTATACATCCTGAACGATACCATGTCTACATCTACTGGTTAGGGATATCTCGCGGGTGGTGATTGATTGATCCGTGTTTCTCTGTCGTGGTGTGGTTTAGAGGGTTGTAGATCGGGGGCGAAATGCAACGGAGGGAGTTGGCGAGCGGGTTCCTCTGCCTGGCGCTTCCTGCCAAGATCGAAGCGCGACGCTCGTTTGTCGGGACGACCCGCCAAGGTTGGGTCGGGTGGAGGTATGAAGGCAGCCTCGTGCGGGAGGGGTGGAAGACCCAGCGACGCTCGAACGGCCTCCCATCTGCCGTATATGGGATTGGGACGAGCCTGAGGGATGAGTGGGTCTGCGTTCAGGTTGAGTTTGGGTTGAGAAAGGGGACGACGCGTCGACCAGCTCGAGCGGGGTGAGGACAAGGACGGGGGTGGAGGGAACGACGTGACCCGCTGGACGAGTACAGTTGCGAGACAGATGAAAACGAGGAATGCGACGAGTCTGGTGAGTTTGGTTTTGTACCCTTGTTGGCCAGCCATGACATGGTTGCTGCCGAGGAGGTCGCGTCGGTGGTGTTATCAATCAACTCGCAAGTAGTTACAAGTTCCTTTTGGTGACTTCGTTGATCGTTCCACAAGAGACACTGCGGTAATTGTTCCAAGGAAAGAGGGCTGCTACAATCCTGAATTCGACATAACGAGTCCACCAGGCAACTCGCTCAGAAATCATCCACTTCAACTGGCCGTACTCCCTGCATCTTTTCCATAGCTTCCCTTAGCTCCGTCTCAGCAAAAACGGCCGCCTCCTTCGCAACTACAAGCTTCTTCTCGAGCTCGTCCACGTTCATTGGCTGCACCTTACCATCCTGCTCGACCGTACCGATACTGTCGAACCGCTTCAGAGTGTTTCCGATGCGAGGCATGAACGAGTGACGATCCCAACCACTGTCGTTGAATGCAAGGACAGCACGCACAGCAGCTGTATTGATGTCGCGGTGAAGTTCCTCGAGTTTCGATAGTTGAACCTCCATCCAGCGGGCACGACGTTCAAGGGCAAGCGTTAGCGCAGCGACTTCGTCCTCCTTGCCCGCTGCATCGTCACCTGTGTCGTCCAAGAAGTCATCGCCTTTTAACATGTCCCTGAGAACACCATCAAATGACGAGCTGTCATCCCATGTAGTGCGGGGAAGAAGTCGCAACAGATCAGAAATTGTCTGAGTTAATGTTTCAAGGAGCTGTTGGAAGGAAGATACTGCGTTGTCGATGGAGCCGGAAGGCATGTTGGTGGCGAACGACCCGCCACCCACCGAGAGAGCTGATAGTGCGTGGACCAAAGGGCCATATTCCAAGGGCATTGTTGCAGCAGGGTTGATCTTTTGCATGTCGAAAAACGGATGGTTGGGAAGGTCCATAGACGGGTATCTGATGTCGAGTTCATCCAAAACATCCGCAAGCGATGCTCGTTCAATGGGAGATGTTCGATCAATGGACTGTGCTCGAGATATGCTTGGACTCGGTGATACGGCCTCACTGCCCTTGCCAGTGGGTACTGCTGGTATCTCAGAAGCGGCGACGGATGGCGCAGCCGACATCTCTTCAATGGCAACTTCGTTGTCCTTTGGGATCTTGATGGGACGAGCGACTGGTTTGTTCTTTTTAGGCAACTTTGAACGGATGGGAGCCTGAACGACTGGCTCGGGCACCTTAGCGGGAGTGGGTGGTTGCTTGTCCGTACCACCCTTTTTCGGCGTCGCAGCAGCCTTGGCACTTCCGCCTGCTTTCCCCTTCGTCCTTTCCTTCTCCATCTCAGTTTCTGCACGTTTCTCCTGCTGTGCTCTCGCGACTTTTGCCCTCTCAGCTTGTGCGACCTTCTCCTGAGCAACCCTATCTTTTTCGAGCTTCTCTTGCTCAGCCTTTTCCCTCTCTGCTTTCTCTGCCTTCTCCTTAGCCTCCCTTATTGCAGCCAACCGTTCCTGCTCTGCTACCTTCTCCTGAACAAGACGTGCTTTCTCAGCGGCACGTGCGGCAGCCTTCTCCTGTGCAGCTTTTTGTCGCTCGAGGGCACGTTCAGCAGCAGCAGCTTTCTTGGCAGCCTTGCGCTCGACTTTTTCTTGCTGCTTAGTAGCATCTTCCGGTTTTGATACTTCGGTAGTCGGCGTTTGCTCCTCAGAAGGGGTCGCCGCGGTCGTGGAACTATCGGTCACCGTACCGAGAGCTGGAAATTCCGTGGAGGACAGCGTAGGCAACGGGGAGGGCGGAATAGAAGTCGGGGCTGGGAATGCGTGAAGAGAACAAACGTAGCAAAGATTCGTCAGTATCATCATACCAGACGATCAAGAAGGAAAGCGGGGAGGGATCAGGGACAGTAGAGTATGAAGGAGCGGACGGAAGGCGCATGAGTAACAATAGATTTGGGTATAAGTTTGAAAAGGATCATGAATGGTCGGCATCATCATCAAGAATAAATGCTAGTACGCCTCCTGCAGCTTCACGAATTCATGGCCGTTGGTAATATTTCCGCACTGAAAGCACGGCACTCGGTACTCTGACCTGGGACTCCCTCCCCTAGAAAGGAAAGACACTCACTATTGATAACGGGAGGTTGAGCTTTCGTATGATCCGCCTGTGGCTCAACGACGTTGTTCTGTCCCGTGTGATTAACGGCGAGACCCTGAGGATAGCCCAATCCAGGAGGGGGCCCAACAGCCATGGGGGGTGGCGCATGGTTCATGCCAACAGCAGAGGGGGTCGAGGAATAGGGTGTATTGGGATTGACGGGAACCGCTGAGGGGAGTACAGGTGACGCAAACCGGGCAGACATGATCGCTGGATCGTTGAATGGCTGATTCTGTGCATAAGGATAACGTTGTTGCTGATCTATGCCTTAACAAGGGGAAGATCGAGAAAAGTAACAAAACAAGAGAACAAAACACAAGTTAAAATTGCAAAGACAACGGTACAAAAGAAGAAATCGTTAATGTTTGCAGTGACACCTCATACGAAGAGAAGTTTCCTACCAGGGGGACCAGTGGGCATTACGCTCGCTCGCTCACGACTGGACTGGATGAATTCGCGAAGCTGCGCCTCGCTAACGATGTTATGGTCGAAGGGCTGGAAGCGCGCATGCTGCTGCGGTTGTGAGTGCGAGTGAGGTTGTGTTACGGGGCCATGCTGCGTGAACGATGAAGTCGCAAATCCGTGCTCGATATGCGACGATAAATTCCAGTGAGGTTGAGCCGATGAAGTAGTCTCACTAGAGAAGAAGGAATGGTGACTATCACTCGCACTAAGCGGAGAGGCTGGATTGACAGGGGAGGATGCAGCAGTGGATCCCTGGCGACCTCGCGCGAATCCAAACCTTGACACTTTCCTTTCCTCATCAACGAAAGGAGACTTCCTGGAAGTAGACGAAATTCCTTGAGGCTGCACGATTGGATCTTCGCTAACTTCCCCAAACGGATTAAAGGAGCCGACATAGCCAGGTCCTCCTGCCGATTGGTGTTCGGCGGGTGTACCGCGCAGGGGGAGGGAATCGTATATCGACCGATTGGGATTGTGTGGGTATGCAAGGCCAGGTGGTGTCATGAACGATGCTCGCGGATGCTGCACTTGGGCAGGTGGCTGTGTCGGGCGTAGGGCGGGGAACACATCCATGAACCCACCTGTCAGGGGGGTATTGGCTTCTGCCTCGAGATCGGGGAGTGAAATATCCACGTTCAGGTCGTCTCCAGCAAGCTTGGGATCCAAGTTGAAACTGAAGCCGCCAAACTCGTTGTCTTCGCCCGATACCATCCTAAGCGTGCGATCAAGATCTGGAAATATGCTGACACTTGAGACGGAAGGAGCGTTCTCACGCCGAGACTTCACATCATCAAGGAGAGCTTGGGCGGCGGTGGATATTTGGTAAGTAGACTGGGAGGGATGAATTCCTGGGGGAGTGAGAGGGTCCAGCTTGCGAGAAGGCGGAGGTAAGCCAGGAGGCCCAGAGAGACCGGGAGGCGTATCTGGTATGCCCTGAGGGGCAGGTGGAGTGGACTTCTCGGATTCAGCCGATCGTGGGCGAACTGGGGAAACATCCTGGGAGCCCGAACCAGCATCGGACTCCACTGCCAAAGAGGGAGCAGGGGAAATGGATGGTTGGGGAACACCCAGCTCTTTGGTACGCAATGATTTGACTTCCATCGGGGTCGCAGGCCGTTGAGGCAACGTGGTGGCAGCTGGCGTCGGGGGGCGCGAAGACGATGTGACGGACGGCGTTTTTGTGCTCCCTGCGACAGAGCCACCTTTCCGATCGTGATGCGAGCGACTCGATGGCTTCGTATCATTGGCAGCACCGACGTTGCGAGACTGACGCTGACCACCCCGTCTATTTGAGCGTTGAGTGACTGATATAGAAGGCTGCGTAGAAGCGCTGGTCGATGGGTGCTGTGTTATCTTACAACCCCATGCTGCGGCACGCGGTAAAGGTCCTGCAAACTATATAAGATCGCGCGCGTAATTGGTCGAATTGCCTCACCATCGCCTTCCTTGGTAGTGCGCGAAATACTTTCCGTATCCTTGATCGTATGTTTGCTAAGGAGACAAATGAGTAACAATAGCGATGGATAAAAAAAATGAAGCCCACAGGGTAGTAAGGTCCTCCTTTGTGAAGCAATCTTTCTCGTCTCCCCATTCATGCAGGTTCATACAGGTGTGATCTGTGCAGCTAACCCCGCGGAGAAATGCCATACAGTATTTTGTCGTCCCATAACTGGCTCGCATGATCTCGCGACCTCCCCCCGGGGAAGGGGCACCATCAACCGTCGAGATACACCGAGCTGCATCCTCGCGACGGTGGTAGGTAATATAAAGACCGAGAACGGGTGTGCCACCGCCTGATGGGGTACGCTTGACCAGCAGCATCTTCGATATCTTGCCATATTGCCCAAAGTAGTCATTTGAACGCAGCGTCGGAATAAGCTGAATGGCGTTTGAGCGTAGCTAAGCAAAATTAACCATTTCCTACCTCCTCTTTGGCAAACCGAGGGCCGATCCCAACTACATACACGACACTACGTTGGACCACGCGGACGTTGGCAAGGTGGCGACGGCCCAACGCCTCGAGTTCTTTACGTTCGCGCTCGCGTTGCTTCTTTTGCTGTGTCAGACGCTTGTGGCTAAATGCGCACATGACGATGAACAAATCGGTGGGCGAGACTGGGGCGGGGGAGACCTACTCCTCCTTTGCGATAGCCTTGAATTGAACGGCTTCATCGGTGTATTCTCTTCGACAAGCGGGGCAGCGACCGTTAAGGTTCTGCTTAATGTGATGCCAGCAGAAGCGACAGATCTAGCCAAGAAGTCACGACGCAGGTTTTCATAAAATGACGAAATAGGTCGTACCTGGTAGCCACAGACACATGGCTTGAAATTGAGGTCTGAAATATCCATCTCCTCGAGACAAAGGGGACACTCGGCATCGTCCTATGATGATCGGCGGCATTGAGATGATTGCCCGCGGCACAAAGGATCGTCTGCAGATGACTTACTGCATCGTCGTCGCTCCAGTACGCGTCTTGTACGCCTGCCAGGACATGGGACTTTGATTGATGTGCGGAAAAACCTGCGTGAACGACAGGCGCGGGCAGAGACGGGTGGGTGGGTAGTCTTGTCGACGACATTGGTGGTTATGGTGGACGATGAGGACGAGGTAAAAGGGTGAGGACAAAGCTACAAACGCGACACACGAGGCCAACTCCGTCTCCCTTCTTCCCACGCCCTCCTCCTGTGTTTGCTCTTGTTTGTCCTCGGTGGCACGTTTATTTTTGGTTTTTGAATTTTTTTTTTTTTTAGCTTGGGATATTATGTTGGCTCGTCTGCTCGTCCGTTGGCCGCGCTCGTCGCCCGTCGTGGTCCATGCGCACGCCCGGGCATTCCGCGCGACGTCGCTGGCACGCACAGCTGTCGCCCTAAAGCCCATGTCGACGCCCGCAGCGTCCGCATATGAGCCCCCAGTCGATCAGAGCACCAACCGAACTCACTTTTCGTCAACAAGGTTCGCCGACGCGTCCATATCAAACAGTTCCAAGATGGCAATTCCACACGAGTGCGCACGCTTCATCCGTCGTTATACGGCCAGGAGCTGTCGCTGTGCTAACAACATCCTAGATACATGAGTGACGTTCAAGGTGAGCATCTCCTCCCATGCGGTAAAGTAGTGCTCACGTGCGCATGTAGAGGCAACACTTGAGGTATGCAGTTCTTACAAACTTTTGCCGCTGCTTATCGTTCAATATCAGCTTGGTCTTTCTGGTGCAGACCTGCTTGTCCAGGCAAAGACCGGAACAGGTACGTGACACGCCCTCCTGTGTGACGCGGGCGCAAATGTCAACCATAGGTAAAACAATGGCCTTTCTGTTGCCTGCCATCGAACGACTCGCCAAAAAACCTGCTTCTCGCGGAGGGACCGTCTCCATTCTTGTCTTATCTCCGACGCGTGAGCTAGCTATGCAGGTCCGTGTTAGACTCCGTGTCTAGCCTCCAAATATTTACTATCCTCTCCTCAGATTCAAAAGGAAGCCAACGGCCTTGTGAAAAACCATCCTTTCCGGGTGCAAGCTCTCATCGGTGGTACCAGGTACATTGTCATGTCCACTCTTTATAAACTTTACTCACAGACATTTTCAAAAGCATCGGCATGCAGAAGGAAAGGCTAAATACCCGCCGTTGTGATATAATCGTCGCAACACCTGGTCGCCTCCTCGACCTACTGGAGTCAACTCATTTGGCCGAAAAATTGCAATCCATTCAGACCGTCGTGCTGGACGAGGCTGATCGTCTATTGGATGTGGGATTCAAGGACACCCTGAACTCCATACTCGGTTTCCTTCCAGACCGCGACCAAAACCCCAGACAATGCATGCTCTATTCCGCGACTTTAAGTCGGGACGTGAAGGAGGTCAAATATTTGCCCGTTTATCCGCAAGCCAAGACTAATACCTTTGTCTTCGAATGCAGATAGCCGCGCTCTACTTGTCCCCTGACCACAAGTTCATATCCACTCTCGCAGAAGATGAAGTCAACACACATGAACACGGTAATGTGTTACATCGTAGTCTCTTATGACCTTTTCTGATCTTTTTCTATTAGTTCCCCAGACTTGCGTCACTGTACCGATTAGCGACAGCATGAAAGCCACTCTTGCTGTGTTGCGGGATGACGTGGCCGAAAACGGAAACAACTCAAAGTCGATGGTCTTTTGCACGACGGCTTGGGGCACGTCTGCCGCCGCTAAACTTTTGGGGGATGCAGGTTATGGGACATTGCCCCCCGTCTATGAGATACATAGCAGGATGACTCAACATAGGCGGCTAGCTGTGGCTCAAGACTTCAAAAGGGCAAAGAGCGGGATATTGGTGACATCCGATGTCACTGCGCGGGGTATGGATTTCCCCGGGTCAGTTGCTTTTACATAGTCGTTAGTCCAACTAAATGATATCGTTGACAGAGTGACACTGGTCGTACAAGTTGGCCTTCCTTCCTCCAGCGAGCAATATATCCACCGCCTTGGCCGTACAGCTCGCGCTGGCCGATCAGGAAAGGGCATAATTATTCTCACTCCTAATGAGTCCGGATTCCTCAAGAAACCCGACATGCGAGCCCTTCCCATTCAGCCTCATCCAGAGTTCCAGCTTCCTTCGTTACCTCGCCCGGAGCTCGACAAGGCCCTGCAAATTCAGGCCTACAGCGCGTGGCTTGGTTTTAACGCACAATATACCAGACAAATGTTCCGATCGAGGCAACAATTCGTCAACGAGGCAAACAAGTATGCTCGGGATGTGCTCGGGTGGGCGGACGAGCATGAAACCCCGCCACTCAGCCCCAAGACTGCACGCAATCTCGGTATACACGATCTGAATGGGGTGAACACGGGTAGTTATCAGTTTGAGAGCGATCGATTCCAACGATCCTCGTCCACTCGGAGTCCGTCACGCAGATTATCATGGCAGGGAGAGGACAGTCGACCAGATCGACGCTCGCCTCGCCTCGACATCCATGAACGATCGTCCTACAGACAGCCTGACTTTGGATCCAGTCGCTCGCCGCATTGGAGTGGCAGTCGGGTTCGGAGAGAGCGAGGCTGGGATGGCGAATTATAGACGCAGGGATGCACCGACACCATTTTAGCGTAGTACCCATTTTAGAGAGCTGTAGACTAGCAGGGTAATCTTGTCTACGCTATATCACACCCTAATCCACACTCGTAACGCCACACTCACTGGAAAGCGATGGAAGGTGTTTCACAGCTCCCTCCAGGCCTGCAACCCCAGGCCGGCCAATCCAATGCGGAAGAACAGGCACGAAGAGAAGCGGAAGAAGCCATGCGGAGAGATATGATGGCTACGGTGCTTGACACTGCTGCGCGCGAGCGGCGTAAGTATTCCTCATCTCGAACTTGATGTCGATACTAATGGACACGGTCGACCCACCGATTCACGCTCTGTTTCAAACGTCTCCCATCGCCAAAAATGATGTCGAACGTACGATGACGATGACGATGGTATGCGCACGCTTCGTATGACCCCCATGAACGCTGGGCAGTTTCTCGCATCGCACTCGTGAGTCCCGAGCGATCGCGACAGATCGAAGGCATTCTCGCTCGGATGGCCCAGTCTGGCCAGCTGCGCGGCAAGGTGAGCGAGAATCAGCTCATCGAACTCTTGGAGCAGGTGAGTAGGGCGCTAGCATCATCCCTCCCCTCCATTCCTCCGTCCCACTCCCCGCATCCTGTGTCTCTGACTGGGTCTGTTCACTGCATGTTGTAGATGGAGGAGGCGCAGAACAAGACGAGCACGACAAAGACGACAATAAAGGTGTGTGTTTGGCGCCTTCAAGGATGCTGCGTTGTCGCTGATGGGTCATGTCGGCTAGTATCAACGAAGGCGGGACATCGATGATGATGACTTTTGACCGAGTCGACGTCGCCGTGCGTCACATCTACAACAGTTCATCATGTATTGCTATCGCCGTCTACTAGTACAACACTTGTATTCACAATTGCCAAGCCCAAAGTCGTGCTGCCTACACATGCAAAGATCCAAGGCAACATCGTCGTGTCGTGCCCGATCAGGAACATCCACACAACAGTGACGAGCCATGTGATCAGTGATCAATCGTCCACCAGACACATCAGGTATAGTATTCTTTGACAAACCTCCCCCATTTCTCGATAACAGGCTCGACGATCAATTCCCATTCCCTTCCTTTGTATTGGCCCTCCTTTGGACGCGGGAGCGCAAAAATTTCCCTGTGGATGACACCGCCTTGGTAGAGGAGATGTCAGTCATGAAACAACGCTCTAGGCCCACTCACAATCCAGACATGTGGTGCTCTTCCTGGCAGAACTTGTGGCACTTGCACTCGGCGATGGGTCAGACGTGTTGTTTGGCCAGCCAGGATTGAGATAGGGCGCATGCAAGAACAAGTCCGTCAGCTCGATGTGGACGAGCCGTTCGACGCGATGACAGAAAGGACCGCGTTCGCCTGCTTTGATGTTGCCCTTGAGCAGGCTCCTGCCCGTCCCGTCGTCGTCTTCGACTGTGCCTGGCCACCACCCTCGCGGAATTTGCTCTTTGGAACGGCATTGCTTGCTCCATTGATCGAGCCTCTTGGGGAGGTTGACTGCACGGCCGACTTTGAATTGTATTACATCTGGCCGTTTGGGGTCTGCGCAGTTCAGCGTCACCGATATAAACATATTCGCGTAGGAAACAGCGTTACCTAGTATCTCAAACGTATAAATATACCCCGGTACATCGGCACGAGACACTCGTTTCTCCATTTCCACTTTCAGCGCCAACTGGGTATCCATCTGCAAATACTTAGGTATATAATCTGCGAAAAAAAATCAGATAACTCTCTTCCTTGTTGATTGTCTAAGTTCACATACGACTGAATTTAACAAATCTGTCCGCACTTCCAGCCTTTTGGACATAGAAACCAGGTTGAGCGTTGATCATAACTTCCTTATGTTGATGACAATATAAAGCAAGGGTCGGATCCAAGAACGAATGCGTTGCGGGAAGCTTGATTTGTCTGGAGCACTGTTTTCCGACCTTGGTCATACCACTGCATTGGGTCGTGTTTCTCCCAGGAGAAGATGATGCGGAAGAAAGAGGGGCTGAGACGACACGCGGTCGGTTTGGGGTCACGCTGACGGCTGGTAGAGATCCGGGACTAGTCACAGCAGATAGCGGTGGTGTCGATGCAGCTTTAGGTGACACGATAGCGTTTGAATTTGGACGAGGGGGAGTAGTAAAGGGTGGGGCAAGAGCGGGTTTCGTTGGGGTATTCAGTCTCATGGACTCGAGGGCGTATTGCATCGTCAAGGATTGCTTGTCGACCTGAGAGATAGGCATGGGTATAGGCATGGGTATCTGTTTGGGTGGGGGTGGTGGTGCCTTCACCTCCGATGGCGCGGTTGTTCTGGCAGCGCCAGGCGGGAGTGGCGCGAAAGGGGGACGACGTGGGCTATCGGGTGCAGCGCTCAGCGCCAGCAGCGGATTAAATCCACCGACAAAGGTAGTTTGACGGTCTAGTTGCTCGATAGGTTCAGGCAGATCTGGGAGCTCCTTCTCAGTGGGTTTCTTGCCAGCCAAGGCCAGGGCACTGAGGCTCTCGACGAGATCATCGTACTCATGCTGCCTTGGAGGTGCGGGGAGCAAGGTCAGAGCATTGAAATTCTCGACGAGAGAGTACTGCCTTGGAGGTGCGGGGAGCGGTCTGTTCATGGTGGTTCTGGTCAACCCGCTGGAAAAGGGCCGCAAACGAGGAAACCTGCGCCAGGGAACGAACTGCGGCGTGGAGAGGGCGATATTGGAAAGCTGATTCGAGGAAGGACAATACTGATATACATCGCCATAAAAGAGTGAGAACGACACCATCAAACCTTGATCGACCCCGTGTAAAACCCGCGTCACAGCCTTCAACGTGAGTACAGCCTCCCTCATTGTCATTATTGTCGTAGAAATGCACTAGGCTCTGAGATATTTGATGCTATGCACTATGGCCTCGCCGAGAACGGCAGCCTAGAAACCGTGGACTGATTTCGCTGCTCGCACTGGAAAGTCGAATGAATACTCTTGCTGACTGGGTTTATATGGCTGTAGTGTCACGGCGTAGGAGAGAACAAGTTTATCGTATTCCTACGATGTCTACCACCATCGCTAATCCAGAAAAAACTGTCGCATTCTCGGACAAAAGAGTGTCACTACATATGGCTTCAACCAGAGAACTCACGTGCGCTTTCAAACAAAAGTAGGTGGCAAAACATCAACGTGCTCACGCGACTCGCAGATCAATCGATCACAGACGGGACGGTTCCTCAAAAATCGTTAACGACGGTAGGCCGTGCTCGCCAGCTTTCGTCCAGTGCCATCCGGCAGTGTTTCGTTCGCACAAGACCCGTTGACCTTCCGAATGCAGCCTCACAACCCAGTCAACGACGACTGTGACGGCATTTACATATAATCCCAAAACTGGTACCAATCCCTACACGCTGGCGATAAACGTTCCAAATGTCAACCCGTTTCGCAGACGCCCTCCTCACTCCTGCACTGCTAGACCCGTCGCGATCGCACATGGAGTCGTCCTCTAGCCTGGGCGCGATACCTGCGCTTCCCTCGGATCGTGCGCGCGAGATTCAACGGGTGGCCTAGTTCGAGGAGAACTTTACGCGGTCGATGATGAAAATGGACGCGCGAAGGCGGAGGTTGGATGAGGAAGAGCTTGTTTTGGGTGGGATGGGTTCCGATCACGGATAGCGCCGTGGTCCCGGTTCGAAAGGTGGATTTCAAGACGGTCCCTAGAATAGAGTGTGGGGTGGTACGGAGGAACCACGTCCTCCAGAAAAGAGCCGAATTCGGAAGCGGCCGGTAGAAAAATGGCTATGGCCAGGAGAAAGTAGATTTTTGGCGTCACAGGTAGGCACTCTCCGCGAATCCACCAGGCATAAGTCGTCCTTAGCTCATCGACCAGTGTCCTGGAAGCTTATTTGACTCACACTGACCCACTGTATACCCCAGCAGGCAGAACGAAATCCATCAGAAACGCGTCGCAGTCAATACAGTCACCAGCGCCGGGCCTCAGAGGTGCAGTGTCCTGCTGTAATGTCAGTCTTACTGACCATACTGAACCAGTCTTCCTAGGCCGGCGATCCTAGTAACGAGTACGGGTTGGCCATCGTCGAGAATCTCGAACAGGACGCGATGGGCGCATCGTGGAGGGCGTTCGGAGCGGAAATTACCAGGCTATATTTTGCAAAGTATGTTCAAAAATCTCGTATGACGAGGAGTGCTGTCGGCGTGGTGGTGGAAGCGAGGAGAGCAAGGCGTTTGTCGATCCCGATCGAACCACTTGTTTGGAACTTTAAGCTTCGAGGTTTGAAGTGTTCGAGGGCGCCTCGGGTTCAAGTTGCGTCGAGGCAAGGGAAACACCGAAAAATTGAACGACAGGAAGTCTCTGTGCCTACCTTTATCATCATGTATATAAAAATTTCAGGATACACCTTGAATGCTTGGAGAGATGTGCAGTCCTAGGGAAAACAGGGAGTTGAGCAGCAAAAAGCCTCTATTGCATATCACGTACTTACATGTGGCGTCGGCCCAGCTCACGCTTTCAGAGAGGCTGTACATGGTGCCATGTCTTATCAACAACTTCGTGCTCCACTCTGCAGCGTCCACTATGTCTCGCCATACTACCGCCATGTCTGCTACGTCTGAATCTACTTCTGACGACTCTAATCTTGGAACGGAGAACTCATCAACATTCGTCCATACCACTGAATCGTTCAACTATACTGTTACCCATATATTTTTTCCTGTCCATCTTCCCTACGGGAGCAACTACACACTGAAGAAGGACGTTTCGTTAGCTCGTGCAGTCTGCGCCACCGCCCACGCCTATACCTCATACGTCCGCGGAACTCCTGAGGAGGATCAGTGGCATCGCATCACTAAGATGTTAGACAACTTGTTAGCCTCTGCCCAGTTAGAGTGCCTGAACAAAGGCCATATCATCTCCCAGCTGCTACGGATGCAAACAGGAGGTATGTTCACAATCGCTGTTAATCTGTACACCCACGCTGATCATCTGTAGATATCATTACTCTTTTCATCCGCCGTCAAAACGCTGCGGTTATGCTCACGAAGGAGCAGAGCTGCATGTTTTGCGAGTCGTTCGAGGTCTCCCCAAGGCAAACTGCGGGGTCTCTGATATGTTCATATCCTTCGTCGGCAGTCGAGATACCGAATGAAGTATTTGACAATGAAAACTTCCAATCCGAAATTGTCAACTTTCTCATCGATTTCAATCCCCCCAAGAGTCCTTCCGGGCATCCTCTACGCATCACTGCGCTACTCACTGGCATTATGCAAGTTGTTGGTCGCGCTGTCACTGTTCCTCTCATCACCAAACGCGTTCGTGATGAAACCGGGCTTCATTGGTGTCGCTCATCTCTTTGGCTCTTCATCCGAGTCACAATCCAGATGTCGGTTCATCGTTCTCCTCCCGGACGTACTTTCTGCAAGAACTTTATGTTGTTTTTCCTATGCACCCTCGCGCAGGATGGACAGAATGGCAATGTTTCCAATGATTTGCTTCATTTGATGTCGTCCAAGATCCTCCGACGCTTAACAAAGCTCGGTTCTTCTGCCCCCGACTGGCTCTCTGAAATGGCGCTCAAGACTTGTAATGTTCTACGAGAGATCCTTGACTCCCGGTGGAAGCAGCCAAGCGCTCGCCAGTTCTCATTTCGAAACCCTTCTCAGGATGACCTCGAAAGAGACACGCAGGTCTTGTTAGTGAACAGTGGCGAATATATTCGCAATACTCTCACGAATTCTGACTCCAGCCCCCCCACCATCCTGTTCCAACCCAACCATCATCGTCGTGGTACCCTTGAAGATTTCTTGTCTTCGGATGGGTCTTTTTTTGATGAGGCATACAATGTTGACCCTGAGGTCACTATCAATGACGTCGAACAATTGGTCGAGCAGGGGATCGATGATTGGGTTGCCCATGTCACGGATATTGATGGCGCATGCGCACAACTCGAAATATTGATGGATGAATACATGTTTCATTCAGGTAGCTGTCATGTGGGCCCAGAAGGTTTCTCTATCAGGTTATTGACGGGGATCGAGCTTTATATCGCAATGGATAAGCTAGTCGTGCGGGAAGTTCCCATGCTCGCAGACTATCCCCCCGAAATCCCGATCCCTCTCCTCGAAGGGATGGTCCTACGGAAGGCGACGAGCCTTCATCGCCTTGCCTGTGCCTACCAGTACCTCTCGGCCCGCCATTCTCAATCGCGTCCGGGATGGTCGGTACTCTCAAACGAATTCACAGAAGACAGTTTCCCTGTCCGTTATTATGACCAATCCCCACACCTTCACCAACTCAAGGCTCGCATCGAACAGGACGCGATGGGAAGAGTCACTGGACGTACGGGCCCAGGCCACGAAGTTCGAGTTGGAGGCAGTATCCATGATGAATACGAGAAGCATCTACCTGGACGACAGCTGACTGAGGGTACGGGGGGATTCCAGTCACCACTGCCTACGTGGCTGTTGGATGCGAAGGCCGTCGTATTCGAACTACAATGCCCGCTGCACATTCGTGCCTGGCGCTTCGCTGCGTTGCCCATTCTGGATTGTCTTGGTAACATCCCCGATCGGATAATAGAATGGAACACTGAATTCCGTGAATCCGATTGTCGTCCACTTGGGCATGTCCCCGCATTGCAACCTTACCTTGTCGAGCGCCACGTCACCTTAAATTTCACGTCTGCTACGCTTAGTCGCTTACCCGCATCACGAATCCCGGAATCACCCGATCTTACGTTATCTTGTTCAAAATTCAAACAGGGGTAGGGTAATTGGACACTATGGGCATTATGAGTCAAGGAGACGCCATAATACGCTTTCAGTTCACCCCATATACTTGCCACGTTATGTCCTATCTACCTCTCACACATCCAACGATGTTTTGTCCGACCAAGTGGGCTGCCCCGTGGAGCACTCCCTTGACGAGTTCATCTCGTCCGCGCACCTGCGTAGCGGTAGCTCGCTCCAGTGGCTCAACATCCTGCGGGGCCTGTGCACTAAAACTCTCAACCTCCGTCATCCTGAAGTTCACACCCTTGTATACGCAGCCTTTCAAGTTGGATCGCTCGACTTGAATACGGGGACGTGGGACTGGCACCAAGAGCTTCAGGACCCCTCTTTTTGCAACACCCTTCTAGATGAACTCGACAGTTTGTTCCTAGACTCTCGGTCGATTGATGGAGTGTCGATGAGTACCATCTCTTTATTGCTTACTCGGTTGCTTGCGTCGAGTCCCAGTGAAGACGTCTCGGAGCGGGCCATCATGCTGCTGCGAAGCGTGCGTAGGAAGACATTTGGTTGGATGCAGGATTTATCGTATGACCTGACAATGGCACCTATGAACGAAAAACGTGGGAAGTCTCTGCTGAACATGGTTGCCGCTTGTCGAAGTACGTTTGATGTTGATCCTGCTATCTTCCGCAAGATCCTCCATTCAGCTGAGGATGTCGATACTCTACTTTCTTGCGCCTTATTTATGCATGCTCTCGGTTCCAAATGTATGTCCAGTTCCTGAATGTCACATACCCTCAACACTTACTTATATCCACTCTTCGGCGCCAGATACTGTTGACATCCTACTCTTTCAACAAGGCGAACGTCTCCTTCCTGCTTTCGAGGAAGTGCTGAGGGATGTGATCCTTGCAGATCCATCAGATTATGGTGTCGATCTTGCAATTGGGAAGATATTCACTAGCTATCATCCAGGTGCGGACAGATGGAAGTCTCTGCAGAGTCCAAATGCCCGTTGGATTACAAGTGAAACGAAAGCAATCGGAGACCAACCTTCGCAAGCAGTGCATGTTGATCTATTTGATGGGTCCCTTCGAATTGGTGGTCGACAGTCGGGCGATTTGCCGCGAGAAATACGGCACTCTGAAGGATTCAGATGGATCTTTTCATATGACGTGCGTATATGCTCTCATTTCTGATATCATTCTCAAATAGTTTACAGTGGTCCTCCGTCATCGGTTTCTTTGTCACACCCTCCGACCTTCCAGGAATGGATTTCATGACCCTCCATGCGACGCCTAAATACAAGGTATGTTTGCCGATACTATATAAAGTCATGGAAGTTCGAATCCGTGCAGGTGCACCTTTCATTGCGAGATGACGGTTTGGCCCTTCGCGCGGAATGCAATCGAACGGGAGAGGTCCTTGCATTGATTCCTTCAACCAAACTGTGGAATGACCTTCCGCCTGCGCTCGTTGACGGCCATGTTCATTGGTTGAACCTGAAAACCAAGATCATTGAGATACGCCCTCTCGAGCAGCTCTGGGAAGAATCCCCAGAGAACTGGAGGATTGATTGCACGTCTGAAAAATACCGTGTATTCAAAGGTCATGAGACCCTTGTGGACATGCAAAGTCCAACCTGGGAAATAGTTTCTGGATGTTTCGACTCTTTTGGCATCAGGAGCGATGACGAGAGCGGTGATATCCTAATCACCACATCTCCTATCGACTCTGTTCATTCCGGATCGATCCTACAGCTGTCTGTCATTCTGCCTCGCTATGGCTTATCCTTTTTCGTCAATGAAATTGGAGAACTCGAGTCCCATGAGTTCAAGGACATGGTTTACGATGAAAATCAATGTGTTGGTACACTCCTTGGTTTGGAGAACCTCTTCGTTCTTCGGCCGAAAACCCACGTCGCAGGAACCCTTTTACCAGAGGCGCTTATCCCCAGACGTGCCATCGCGCCCTATGGTTTTCCCGAGAAACATGCTGAACATGAAGTTCGGATCTACTTTGATATGCCAGGATTTCCCCCTACATCTGGTGGAGCATCATATCGCACTTACAATGTGGATACTGAACTAGGTTGCTTGATAGGAGATGATAGCTTGATGAGCACGCGGTTTCTTGCCTATCTGCACGCCACCACTGGTTGTTATCACCCTGATCCACTGACTGGGAAAACGGGCATAGAAGCAGCGCTTTGCTTGTTACAGTCAGCGGGGTGTCAGTCGATCATGGAGTTCAAACACCTCCCGCGAAACTTCCAATTGGATGACAGGACCGGGGAGCCTGAAGAGGAGCCCTGGAGTTCAACCGAGCATTATGAAATCAACATCGTGCATGACAAGATCCAAAATAGATACTACTGGCAATATAATTCGTACTATGATTCCAACGAAACTGCCAAGTGGCGCGCACGACGAGCTGCACAGCTCTTGCCATCAAATGCTATTGTGATGGAAGACTGCGATATGGAAGACTGCGATATGGTGTATTCAATCCCAGAATCAGACCTGGAGATGCAAGATGTCGTTTCTACTGTACTTTCTGCCATTCGCCATTCGCCCACCAATGTGCTGACTGCCAACGTTATACCAACTTGGGCAAAGTTGTGCAGTGACCAGAACACAAGGAGTCGTCCTTCCCCCTGGCCGTATTACGATCCGGAGATACCATCGAATGTCGATCTTACCCAGACGCTCATCACCAAGGGCCGTAACATGCTGGAGAAAAGCTTGAGGGAAGGTCCGCAAGAACGATTTCAGCTGCTATTCTCACTTCCCGTGTTGGTGTACCGTTTGCCACAGCCTCGGGCTGCTTTCCTCTCAATCCTTCATGCCCTTGCTACATCCCATCTCGGCAAGCCATTACTCCCCTCTGATGTTTTGGATAGATACGATCGCACCACTGGCAAACAGGCGTTACAAACTCATGTTCATAGCAACCGGTCTTCGGAGTTGGTTGATGGGACGTGTTGTGAACTCTCGGGGTATACACTCAATCAGAATATACCATTCCGGATCACACTCGATCAGTTACTTTCCAACCGCCCGCCGCCAGAACTACCGTCACGCAGTACTTTGCCCCGCAATGCCCACCGTGACCGAAGCAACAAGACATCCGTCCCTATCCCCCCACTGAATCAACTATTTTCTTCTCTTCAGACCAACTCTGTATTTCAACGGGACTACCTCGCTCTCCTTGAGAGGAGTGAAGGTGCACGCAAAGAATGTCACATGACTCACGGCTCAGTGGCGAAGGATTGGATCGAATCGCTCCAGAAACACTATGAGCAGTCACGAGTCAACTACATGAATGCTCTAGGCATTCTCAAGAGACATCTGGGACCGGAAACCGATCGCGAACAACTCCTCGAACGTCTTGGTCAATGGCCATTGACTACAGCAGATGTCCTTTTGCGATGTCTCGCATCTACCCCAGCAACCAAGCTCTCCGCACCATGGAAGAAGTGCTTGATATTGTTTGCTCTACTTCTTTTGGAGCTTCAGCGTTCCCGGAGGCTGCTGCGACATGCTCTGGACGGCCATGAAGAAGAATTTATGAAAGAACTGGAGAATGAGCAGTGTGACGGGTGGGATCCGGAAGAGTACCCAGACTGGCTGTTAATTCAGGTGGGTTTTTATTGATGGATATTTGCCTGCTGATGTGATTCTGCTATAAGATTCAAGGAAACTTTCTCATTCGGCGCGCTCAGGCAGAAACCGCGATGGAGCTGATGTACCCCCAATCCAGGCAGAATACTGTGATGCAAATCAACATGGGGGAAGGGAAATCATCGGTGATCATCCCCATCGCAGCGGCCGCCCTTGCAGACGGGAAGCAGCTTGTCCGCATCATTGTTCCAAAATCGCTGATGGCCCAAATGTTCGATTTGCTTGTGGCTCGTCTTGGTGGACTCCCCAACAGGCCAATATACCACTTGCCCTTCTCTCGTTCCTCGTCAGATAATTATGGTGTTGATCTTGTACAAGAGATCATGTCTCAATGCATGCATGAGCATGGAATCCTACTCATGCAACCTGAACATGTCGTGTCACTCAAATTGATGAGTGTGGAGGAACAGACACACCAAAGAAAGCTCTCTGCCTATCCATTCCCGAAGTCTCGGAAAACAATTTACGAGCATGTCATGAAATGCCTGTCGCTTGGATTGGTGTGTATCGACCATTGTACGAATACTTGTGATGAAATTTCGTTGACTATCCGATATCAGTTGCCAGAAGACAGTCTTGTGGGCAACATATTTCAATGGGTGAGCCAACCGCCCAACCACCCGAGAACGAAGGACGTCACTCAGGCGGACCATCGTGATAGCCACAGTGGAGACGCTCACAGTGCGTTGGACAATGCATCCGAGTGGGTGAGGCTTCAGGAGTGGCTTCGCTCTCATGTGCGGGATATCCTGGACGAGAGCGACGATATCCTTCATTCTCGCTTCCAGTTGATTTACACGATCGGTCTTGAGCAACACATGGAGGGCTACCCCGATAGATGGACAGTTACTCAGCAAGTTCTTCGGCTTGTGAAGCATCATGCTCGTACAATTGCCAGAAATCATCCCGAGTCCGTCGAGTATGAATGTGGTGTACGTGGATCATTTCCGCACGTTCGGATCGTGCAAACCTCCAACGTTGGTCCGCGCCTAATCACAATGATTGTGGAGGACGTGATGGCCGGAAGACTTTGCAATTTTAGCTTTCACAATATCCCTCCTGGGTTACATGGCTCAATTCGCAGTTTCATATCAGACAAGGACATCCTTCAGATTCCCGAAATAGCGAAGGCAGTGGAAGAGTACGGCAGGCATTCTGGTCAGAGTCATCTATGGAATGGGCTTCTACTACTCCGTGGTCTGCTGGCGTCCAACGTTCTCCTGTTCGCTCTTATGGAGCGGAGATGGCGTGTTGACTACGGTCTTGTCCCGCAGCCGAAACATTCCTCAGTCCCCACAATGCTTGCCGTTCCATATAGAGCCAAAGACCTGCCAGCTCTCAAAACGCAGTTTGGTCATCCAGATCTCACCATCATTCTCACATGCCTATCTTACTACTATACCGGCCTCTCCGAGGAGCAACTAAGATATTCTTTCGAAATTCTACTAGCTCAGGACGACCCATCCACAGAATATGCAACTTGGATTGAGGGCCATGATCGAGAGTCATTGCCGGATTCGCTTCGGGAGCTCAAGGAGATCAACCTCAGGTCATCTGAGCAATGGGACAAGACAGTATTCCCACTCTTCTCTCGAAATCAGGCGGTCATCGACTTCTACCTCGCACGAGTGGTATTTCCAAAGGAAGCAAAAGAATTTCCTTGGAAACTCTCTGCGTCTAGCTGGGATTTAGCAGAGAAACGGGAAAGGCTTACAACTGGTGAGCTAATATGCAATTCATTCCGTACACTTGGTGCTGAATTAACCATAAGGGTTTTCGGGCACGAACGATGGGCGATGGCTGCTACCCTTGTCTGTTACTCAGCACGACCTTGACCATCAGCGTGGGACCAACGCCAGCGTTCTTGCATATCTTCTTCAGCCAGAGAACAACTCCTACACGGTCACTCACGAGAATGGAAAACGACGAACTACGTATGAATTACTACAGCTGGTAGCCGTGCAACGACCTGAAGTTCGTGTTTTGCTGGATGTCGGGGCACAGGTCCTTGATTTATCCAATCTCCAAGTGGCCGAGGCATGGCTTGACATCACCCGAGCGGCGGCTGGAGCCATCTATTTCAACGAGGATGATGAGTTGATGGCGCTCCCACGAAACAGCGTCCCTGAATTGCTGTCGTTATCGCCACTTTCTGAGCGCTTAGACCTTTGTGTCGTTTATCTGGACCATGCACACACAAGAGGCACCGACCTCAAATTCCCTGTGGGCTCACGAGCAGCTGTTACGTTGGGTCCCAAGGTGACGAAAGACAGTCTGGTGCAGGGTTCGTTTTGGTGCCCTTGTTCAATTCTTAGAGCTCACATTTCAAGGTTTTCAGGTTGTATGAGGATGCGCAAACTCGGTCGTGATCACTCGGTCATGTTCTTTGCACCGCCTGGGGTCGACCAGAGCATACGTACCGTGACTGGAAAAAATGATCCGAACACTCAGGTCACCACCGTTGACATCTTGTGCTGGGCAATAAACGAGACTTGGATCGATATTCAGCAACGCGCACCTTACTGGGCTCAACAAGGCATTAATCACAAAACGAGGCACGAGGCATGGACCCGGTTCTGCAATGATGAGCTGACGCCGGAACAACTGTCTAATGCATGGCTCCAGCCGGAGATGCAATCACTTGAGGATTTGTACGCACCCTGTACAACCAAAAGTGCCAAGAGTGACTTGTTGGCGGATCCAGCGATCCGACAACGTTGCAAAGACGTTGGGGTTTTATCACTTCCTGACGCACGAATGGACGAGGAACAAGAACGGGAGGTCCACCGCGAGCGGGAGCGTGAACGAGAGGTAGAGTTGCCTCCCCGGGCAGTACCAGCGGAACATTATCTCCATCCAGACGTCGTCGCCTTTGTCAAGACCGGTGTTATCCCTCAACGAAACTCTGAAAGCGCCTTTCTTCCTGTCTTCAAAACGCTCGAAAAGAGTTCTGCGGCTACTCGCGAAGCAGACACCTGGAGCCCACATATCTTGGCGACAGCGGACTTTTCCAAGACGGTCGAACCCGAGTCCACTCAAGGCACCATAGACCAGTATCTTCGGCCTGTCCAGTGGATTCTCTCCAGTAAAAAGGACCAAGCACTCGTTCTACTCAGTCCATTTGAAGCCCACCACTTGATGCCAGACATCAGGGCCAGCGAACACGTCCACCTTCATCTGTACGCACCTCGCACATCCAAGCGCATGAAACCATGCGACGACCTCAGACTGTATTCTATTCCTCCCCTTCCCTCCGACTGGACCCCACCATGGGACTTGATTGACCAGCTCAACATTTTCGCCGGCCAGCTCTATCTGAGGGACTACGAATCATACCTCAGGGTGTGTCGATTCCTCGGTGTACCTACCAAAGAGTCGCCGAAAGATGGAGAAATCCGGCGGAATCTGTTCAACATTCCTGGCAGCTTCGAAGAGGTGGAAATGACGTTTTCGAGTCCGCAGTTACCCTTTGTGATGGCGTTGCTTGCCATTCGGACGAGAGGGCGACCGTTCGCACACACGCATATGGGCAAGATTCTTCAAGGGCAAGTCCTCACAAAGAAAGACTTCGAAAGGAGGCCATCCCCTCCACCTCTGTCCCAAGTGCCTATCCAGAAGAAAGCAGCCAATACTGGACAGGCTCCCCACTCCACCAGCACTGGCAAGCAAAGTATGAAACGTAGAAATGAAAGCCAGGTACGTCCTGTTCCTTGATACCATAATCTACATATGGATATTAACAGTTGAACTATTGTAGTCAGGTGCTGATGATTCGACCGCACCACCATCCAAACGATTCAAAAATGTAGTGGGAGGACACAGTATCAGTAGATGAGTTTTACACAACAGGCTTGTCGAGTCCTGACACTGGTCACAAACAAGCACATGTAATTTAAACAGACTCACGGTGCCTGATGTGGCTTCGCCGTCGATTTCGTTTCCTTATAAACCGAAGAGCGAAAGCGACCTGGTACAATCGAAGACCAAAAGTAAGAAAAACGTTAGAAATACATGCAAATGGTTCCTCGTGAATCATATCATCCGACTCATCGACCCACTTCAGAGAGCCTTTAAATGGTCCCGACCGATCCCCACAAAATTCCTAAATTCCCCATCCCCTCGTATATGCACCCACAAACCCATTTTAGATTCCGGATAGATCGGTGATCCTCACCGTCTATTCCATCCAAGCCCACTTCCGGGCCCATGCCCTGTACCCTGCCCCGCTCCTGAACCCTGTCCCGAACCAGAAGCCCCAAACGCACCCACATCCGGGACCCCGAAATACTCCGCCGCAGCCGCGTTTAGCTTCCCCACATCAAACCGCATCGGCTGAAATGGCCCCTGATGCCCAAAGTTCCTCGCGGCCGCGGCCGCCGCGAGCATATTGAACTGTGATACATTGGGTATCTGCGTATGTCCCTGTGCGGATGAACTGTGCGTCGGCGCTTGCGAGGACGGCATGGAGGGCGACGACAGCGGCGTCGACTGAGTAACAACTTGGCCGGGTGAAGTCGTTGCGGTGGAGGTCGTCGTCGGCGGTGGTTTCCAGCTCTGTGCATGTACTGATCAGCATCGAGCACACCCAAGCCAAACAAAGTCGCATCACGCACGTGTTGTTTTCCAGCGCGATATAGTTCGTCCAACTTGTCATCAAAGATACCCCTTTCCTCGAACTCGTGGTATGCTTTGTACAATCTTAGCGCAGAGTTCGCATCCTCAATCGAGTCGTGTGTATCCGTTTGAATGTTCTCTCCGAGGATGAACCAGGAAAGGAAACGGAGCGAGAGACGACGCTGGCGGTTACGGAGGAAGTAGAGATCGACGGTGTCGATCACTTGTTCCGGAGGGACAAAAATGTCTGTCGCGCGCTTTAGTTTGAACTTTATGTCAAAGACAAGGTAGAAACTGACTGATGATGCGGAAATCTTTGGACAGCCCGTGGCCGATAAATATACATCCTCGATCGACAAGCAATCGTAGCTTCTTGTATACAAGTTTCAATGGCGTCAACGTGTACCTCGACAAATGCGGGTCTAAGTCTCCGACTAAACGAAGTGGCAGTTAGTGACGCAGCAGGAGATTAAAGAAAACGAACATTTGATGCCCGAGAACTCGGTGAGATAATCGACAATGACATCACTTGTATGGATGTGGTCATCAATGAATGGAACTCCTTCTTTCGGACCGTCCCCTCGCAGTACAGAAACCCGCGCAAGACTGAGGCGAGCAGGGCGAATGACATGGATTGTCCCATCTGACCTGAACTCTGTCTCTTCCTGCCAGGCAAAAACATGTGGTTGGGGAGATGAACAAATCGGGTCGAATGGAAACCCACCTGTTGCATGGACACAAATTCGGCGTCTATCGCGACCAACGTACCGGGTTTGGGCAGTTCCTCGAAACGTAGACATTCATGCCTGATCAGGCTCTTGTCCCGATTGCTATGTCGCGTACTCAGTGAAGAGGCGGGATAGACTACATCGGTACTTACACCGATATGGATGTATCGCGACTCAGTATGGAGGGATCGAGTTCATCAGGAAGACCACTGAAGTCGAGCTGATGGCGCACGTCTTCTCGTTCGAGATACAACACGGCAGGTACCTAGTTCTCCGTGTAAAGGGACACGAAAAGAGACGGGCGCACATACCTTCCAAGCACTCGGGAAACTGAGTGCCTCGTCCTCAGAAATATTGCGGACTACAAAGTCATTGAACAGAAACCAGGGGCCCTTGAGATGTGGTTGGTTTTCCGCTTCAGGTACTAAAGTTGAAATCAGATACGGAAAGTGGGAGAAGTAAACGTAACTTGCCCTTTACAATTGCAACCAAATGCGAGTGTTTCGCCTTCGTCATGATCTGGCAAACGATCGCCTAGACAGGAGAGGTCAATCAGAAATATTTCCTAATCCACGGTTCATTACACACCCGGAGCTCGTAATTCACACTCTCGGCATCATCGACACCCTCTACCTCTCCTCTCATCTCTACTATTGGAGCCAAGAACCTCCCGCTTCGCGTATCCATCCAATACCTCAAGTTTTCTTCGTTATATACGCTCGCATTTACCGCCAATATAGGGGGGAGGTCTACGCTTGAGATGGAGCGGCGGGAAGAAAACGTCGAGAATTGTTTGCATGTTTGACAAGTTGCTTTGTGGGTCATTTGACGGATTAGGGACGCGCGGAGAATGTCAGGAAAGGTAGCCTGAGGGGGAAGTTCATTTGGAAGTGGCTGGATGATGACGAAGGTAAAGAACGATCCCCGCAAAACGAGGAGGAGAGGTACCTTTCTCGGATAAATCATGTCGACTACATGCGTCATGTTCTCCTTCTCCCTGACAGCCTTACAGCTCAGACACACAATGATATTCTTTGCGTCGATCCCTAATAGTTGTGTCACAGGGGCTGCTGCGGGTGAGAAGGACGCATTTGTGCTGGGGTGAGTACCAACTTGAAAGACTGTGGAAGGGGTGTACGACGAAGGATGCTGAAAGATCAGGGGGTTATGAGGGAAAGAGTTGCCTTCGGAGCTGAGGTGGTCGATGAGAAAACGATGGAATGACTGGATCATGTGAGCATAATCGACCTCGGTAGGTTCGCGACCGTAGTCGATTAGTTCGAGTTGGTTTTGGGCTGGTTTTCGAAATGTGACTCTACACGGGCAGAACAAGGGAAGCGGAACCTTACCTTGCGCAAGAATGCCGACGGTCTTGCAGAAATTGCTTGACTGACAGTTGGTCCCATGGGCGTCCTCGAGCATGCGCACGACAAAACCGAGCTCACATAACAAGCAATGCTCCCTTGGGCAGTTCGTTGTGATATGCGATCTAGCGAGCTTTCTTATGGGAACAGTATAGTGCATCACTTGTAAGACGGGGTTCGTGTACGAATTTAAGATGTGAGTTTCGAGACCGCTAAATGTCGTCTTGTTGTAGAACCTAGTGGAAGAGTCAGGTCGATGGGAGATGGATCGACAAACACTATACCCAAAATCAAAGTCTTCGACTCCGAATTTAGAGTACTCGATCTCAACTTTGCGATATATACGGGGTACCTCGTCGATACTATCGTCGAGAGCGAGATGCTCGAGCTCGATCTGTGCTGGCTATGAGCTGCACCACCGGGGAACACTTTGGACACACTGACGTTGTCATCTCGCCTTCCTTTACCGCTTCTGAACCTACCTTGATCCTTTGTGGTGGCGACAACGACGCGATTTCTGCGTCCTCTGAGCTCTTTTGGGAGAGCAGCGTATGCGATGTTGTCGTTGACCTTGATCGATGACAGGATCTGTGGTGGTATTTTGGCAGGTGGTGGGTAAGGAGGGTTAGTTGGGGAGAGGAACTGGGGCGTCCAAGCAGAAAGGAGGGTGTTTTTATAGTACGGCATACCGATCGAATTGAGGGGACTTGAGAATGTCAGTTGGTTGATGAAAGAAATGAACAAGATTACGACGTACGTGGAATCTGACCAGTTTATCTCGGGAAGTGGTTCGGGGACGTCCGCCCATTCGACTGGCTGGCCATGAAAGCCGTTGAAAAATGGCTCTGATGATTCATCGGCTGCTGTGAGGAGATGAATTGTGCCGAGTGCATCGCCAAAGGCCAAGTAAGAACCGTTGGAGGAGACGGCAGTGGACGTGATATACGACGTTGTTTCGAGCTTGAATGTGGGTTCGAGGAAGGACAAGATGGGTGGGGAAATGGGATACGTACGTGATAAAAGCCAGATGTGTTGGTGTTTGACACGTCGACGACGTTGACGAGGCCTTGAGGAGAGGTGACGACGAGGCTAGATGTATGCTTTGGAAGCAAGTTGATGAAGGCAGGGCCGTCGGAGAAGGGAATCGGAGGGAGGGGTTTCATGTTGCGCAAGTCGTAGACCTTGACGAGGGGATCGGGAATATCATGGCCACGCCTGGGAACGGTGAGCAAGAAAGGGAGGGGGCAAGGAGGGAAAGGACCTTGAACTTGACCCGATTGTGAAGAAAAAGTTGCCGGATGCTTGGAGATCCTGTACGCCGCTGGCGTGTGCGAGGACGGCGGTGTCGCCGTTCTCTCTGCGCAGTGCGGTGCGAGGGTCGTGCGTGCGGACGTAGCCATCGGCGGACGCGCAGAGCAGGGTTGAGTGGGAGAAGGCGAGATGGGAGACGTGTGAGGAGACGGGCACCTGACGGAGGAGCGCGCCGGTGAGGGCGTTGAAAAGGACGACGTCGGGGGCGGTGGTGGCGGCGGCGAGGATGTTTGAGGAGAAGACAGAGGGGGACACTGCGGAGACGGTGTTGGGCGGGGCACTGGGGCGGGTTTGGGATCGGCATCGGGTGGAGCGGCGGGGACGTACCGAAAGTACCACTTGTTCATGCCGCCTTTTGCCCATGCGCCAACGCCATGGCCGGCGAGACCGAGTGCGCGGACGTGGTTGTCGGCGACGGCGAGGTGTTTGACGGGGAGAGCGCCGCCGACGGGGAAGGACACGCCGCGGATGCCATGGAGGGAGTGGAGAGCGACGACGAGGCCAGCGTTGTCACCGGCCCAGACGGAGTCCGAGACGGGGTCGAATGCGAGTGCGGTAACGGGCTGTCCGCTGGCTGGGATCGGTATCGCTGGTCGATACATGATGGATCCAGTGCAACACGTGACTATATACTACACGCTGAGTAGACGATGTGGTTGCTTCCCATCCATGCTCCACAACGCCGGCGCTGTCCCCTACCAGGCGTACAGGGTAATCAGTCGCTCCTTGCTTAGTGTCCCCGTGCTGACCAGCTGCCTAGCCTAAGCGCCACTCGCGCACCGTGTCCACGCTGCCTCAGGCTATCCCGCCTAATGTCCCTCCCCCAGCCATCGCTCGCTGGGACACCGAGAAACTACCCTCGGACAACCTCGTCCTCGAAGTCGTCCCGGGCCCTGATCCAGAATCGCCGCTCCCAGACATTCCCCCACCCGTCAACGGAAAGGACAAACAGCATGACTCCCCTTCTCCTTCCCCCTCCCCGTCGTCCTGTGCTGCACCGCTCCCACTCGTCTCTTCCACCACCCCAAAGAAGTCTTCCACCTTTCGGCGCTTGCATCACCGCCCGTCACCCGCACGAGCACCTCTACCTTCATCGCCCCTCCGCCCTCCCGGAGCGCAGTCGAGAGCCCCCTCCTCTTCATCAACCATAGCCCGCCAGCTCGACCTTTCACCGCCTACGCACTCTCCTCCACCCCACAGCCGCGTCCCATCCGTAAACTCCGCCATCAGCGATTCAAGTCGTCCAAGCCCGTCTCACACGCCCAACTCTTCTCTCGCTACCGCCTCTGCATCCTCGAGCCAACCCCCTCCGCCGCCTTCCTCTTCGTCGGTAACTTCACCCCCCACTTCTTCTGGTTCCTCCCCTTCACCCATAACATCCCCTCCCTTGTCCAGTTCACCCCTTCCATCTGGCCACATTCGCTCACCCGCGCCATACAGACCCGGATTCCAACCCAGAGGTGTATATCGCCCCCGTACAGATGAATTTGCACAAGCGCGCAAAGCTAAACACGATGCTGCCCGCGTCGAACGCACCAAACTCGAAAGGCGTCTCGAAAAACTCATACAGCTTCATTTTCCGCTACAGACCAGCGGATCGGAACCCCAAAAACTACAACCTGAGCGCAAGAGATCTAGTTTTTTCGATCTGGGTTTGGCAAGCTTAAAGGACATGGACGCGAGCGACATCTGGAAGGGCGTCGTGCAGTCACAGGCCTTTCAAAGTGCAAAAGCCGACGTTCGAGGTACGCTTGCTTGCGCTCCTTGTTTAATCCATCATCCATGTTGACATAATTAGCTGCCGAACAGCGCATCGCACCCTGGCAGCAGGACGCTGCAGTTTCCAAATGTCCTTTGTGCACGTACGTCGTGCTCTCTCTTTATTTACCCTGCCTAACCCCCCTCAGCGCTTCTTTTCACCCGCTGACCAATCGGAAGCACCACTGCCGCCTTTGTGGGCAAATAATTTGTTCTCTCCCCGTTAAACGCCCCCAGCGTCCAGAACTGTGCTCGATACTGTTTATTGTTGATTCGAAAACACGGAAAATAGAGGAAGTGGGTGAGGGTGTCGATTACGGCGTAAAGAGAAAGGCAAATGGCGCAGGCACGGGAATGAGTAACAGTAATGAAAAAGATAAGGGTGAAGCGCTAGCGGATGACGAGAAGTTCTTGAAAGGTGTGAGGGTGTGCAGGAGTTGCAAACCCGTCCTCTTGTGAGTCAACCATGCCCTGTCTCTAACTCTTTGTGGATATGCATGCCAATACCTTTGCCGCCGGCCGCAGACGAGAACAATTTTACCAGGAAGTATCCCGCATACCACCGTTGGTTCGATTATACGAGGTATGGCACACCGAATGTCTCTGGACAGTCTTCTGCTCATCATCGTTGCAGGCGTTTATTGGTCTTGAGAAGGAAATCGAGGAAACATTACCACAATTCCAGGATCTATTGCAGACACTCAGGCAAGCTCAACCTCACATCTCACTCCCAAAGCTTATATGACCCCCAGCTCGGATTCCCCTCCTGGTAAAGAAGCTGCTGTAGTCCGCAAACGCATCCTTGAGGACTTTGCGTCGTATGACGCCATCTCCAAACGTATTCACGGGATTCCATGTACACCTGGAAGCTCCCAGGACCGCGTCCAGCTTGCTATTCGCACGCGTGCCGATTTGTTCTTGCAAAAGAATATGTTTCCCCTCCAGGCAAGCTTTTTCGGTTCTGGACTAGAATAATGCTCATAAATTTCACCTAGTCGCTCCCCAAAGCAAAGAAACAGGCTTCTTCCCCCGATACAACAACCCCGCTCGTGGATCCAGATTCGGAGCTCGCACACGCGCTTCAACCGCTCCTCGAACAAGAAGCTCTCCTTGAGTCCTTCGTTGGCGAAGCGATGGCGCATCGAAAGTTCGAAGATGCTAAGACGCTCAAGGCGAACCTAAAGGAGATCAGGGCCGAGATTGATAGAATGCTGCAGAACCAGGCTGGGGATACGAGCACACAGGAGGCGGTAATCGTTGGATAGTACTGTGAGCGGGTCCAGCTGTGTGGTTTTAGATTTCGCGACCACAATCAGCGTCTTTTGTCTCTGGGACTTTTCTTTTCTTTTCTTCCACCAGCTCGTATATGTTTTTCATAGGATAACATATTGGATATTTCAAGAGGAATATGCCCTGAAGTTCTCATACGCATGTCAGTGATGTCACGAACACGCCGTTATCTCGTGGTGCCTCTAGACTGCTCAAGCGCTCACCTGTGAATTCTGCACTGAACTTACTATCTTCAGATCCGCAGTAAGAGCTCAACGACAGGGATGATAAGCGACGTTTTGAAGTTCCAGTACGGTGCATTCATTGCAATGAGGTCGAAATCAGTAATGGCTTGGTAGTAACTAAGTGAAGGTAACCCAGTCTCTCCTGAAGAGAAATGAGTAAACAAGCTCTATAGTACGGTTGGCGGGGAGGATAATCAAATAGCATCTTAGTAACTAAAATAAGGACTGGCGTGTGCAGCTAAAGGAAAATGTCCATTTACAACAAGCAGCATTTGCACTGAGGAGGTTGCCGAGTGGGTGTCATCGAAAGTACTTCCTGCAAGCATACAAGGTTTGTTGGAAGAACTTGGACTGCCTGACTGCTTGTGAACCCATGTAGACGTGCGCTAGCAGCGTCTGGCACGCTTACACAGTGATGATCCATGTCGCTGAGATATAGTGCTAAAGACGTCGGAGCAGTCGGAACTGCAGTACAGGTGGGTCGATCCGAGCCAAAAAGCTGTAGTATCGACTCGGACGTAGTGCCAATACGTTGACCCTCGCGCCTCGATTTCTCCTCCATCCGGCGCCTCAGCTGGTTGCATCTTCGCCGCAGAGCAACCGCCTGACTGACGGAAGCATCACGTTGCCATTCTATCACCTCGAGTCGTGCGCGCGCTTCGTCCCGCTCTGCGCGTAGTCGTGCGATTTCGTCCTCGTGTTCTTGTTGCGTGGCGCAACTCAAGTCCGTGCGTGGGAAAACGATGGGACTGCGCGTTGCCTGCAGATTGGAAGCGTCGAGTGCGGATGGTAGGAACGGAGGGTTAGCGCTGGCGGCGGCGGCGGGTTCGTTGTCTACAGGGGTCACGGACGTATCCGAGTCAGAGTCAGAGTCCGAGCACGTTTCAAAGTTGGAATCTTCTGATTCGGAGCCTTTTTGAGTTGGGTGTATGCGTGACGTTCCAATGAAAGCGTCGACGTTGAGGTCGGGGTGATGTGTCATCCAATTCTTCGATGGGTAGCGGCCACAAATGTCATCCACGAGTGGACGGATGGCTTCCTTCGAGATCGCGTCGCCAGTTACACCAAGAGATGAAATACGCTGGAAGAGAACATATTCTAGGACGTCTGTAAGCAACCTCTGTTTCTTGTGGGAACTGGTGTGGGATTCGGTGAGCCCGTACGCTCTTCTGCGCGGCATCGGGTACTGGTGAGCGACGTCATGCTTCCTGGTTGTATTGAGGAGGTTGGGTGACTCCTTCTGCTTCCAGGATTTGATGGTTTTCTGTATTAATTCCTCTGTCTCATAACGCGGGAGCGAGACCTCCGGATCGCAAGGAGGAGCGCGTTTGCGTTGGACTTCTGTAGTCTTGGGCACCACGTTTATTGTGGCGGGTCACGCCGAGAGGAGCGGAGCGTCAATTCCACTGCCGCCGGTCCGCTCGTCCCGACTTTTCAGGTTCAAATTGTAAGTCATTGTCAAAGATGGCCAAATCAATTATACTAACCATTCGCTGTTATCCCGGTCATTGGGCTTGAGACGCGGTCGCATCGCGCGCGTCCTATGCCAACTTCCGTCGTTGCGATTCCTGAAAGCGGTTCCTACCCGCCCTCGCTGGAACGCGATCACCATGTACCGATCTCGAGGCTTGGGGTCGCGCGGCAAGTGTGGTGGCACTTCTGGGACTGCTCTCTCACGTTTTTCCAGTAGGATTACCCGGCTCGGCCACGTTCCGAGGTTGATTGGAGCGGACTTGACCCGTATGCATCGACGACCCGTCTCCCGCGTCCGTTCATTCAGGATTCAACCAGTTTGAGCACAGGAAACGACCCGCAGCAGCGGTATTACACCCTGAACGCGTCAAACTCAGTAAGTAGTGCCGAACAGACTCGTGGAGCAGTGGCCCAAAATAATTGTATGTGAGTAGGACTTTGTACCTGGGTGTTGTCGTCAAACGTGCACTCGTTTGGTCACCAGACTACGGTGCCACGCTGTTGATTGAACATGTCGAGCAGTGACGTGGGAGGTCCTTGCATGTTGTAGATGCTGTCAAAACGATGACCAGGGTGTTCCGAGTTAAAACCTCAAAAACTCCAGCGATGTTTCGTCGTATCCGTGAGTTTGTTTTTTTCGGCGACGTTTCATTCATACCCAGCAAAATTAGATGCGTAATCGCACCATCAGCTCGTGATTAGAAAGTCAGCTCTTCTCCCTTGATGTGTAACTGTTAGATGTCTGGTACCACTTTCCCGGGGTGTTGTCAGAGCATCGGGATCCAGCGCAGGGAAGCCCTTACTGTCTCTGAGGTATTCGATCGGCCAGCGGCACATCAAACAAGCGAAGCTGTGTCACGGATGCGAGGGACTGCTTTGTGGCCAGGCAGGCCTCTTGAACGTTCGACTTGGCTTCAAGTAATCAGAGGAAACATGGGAACCTCCGACAGCCTCGGAACAACTTTTGCTATACACACTCCGACTCTCATCAGCAAACCATGTAATGACGTTACCGCTTGACGACTCTCTCGTGGCCATTCCGGAGCTGTGATTGGATGAAGGCGGTCCAAAAAGGGTCCTCGGCAAGCACAATGGTTTGAAACCAGTCAGAACTGGTCTCAACCACTTTTCCGACACATTGATGGGCCTGTTTGAAAGTTCGAGATCAGATACCACTTGGTTGGTGGTTTGTCCCTCCCATTACCCGCTTTTGATCCCTGACAGCCCCTTTGTATTCCCTGGAAGATGTAGCTGTCCAACCCCCTCACCGACCGTTTCGCTCATGTTCACTGAGAGACTACCCCCCATGAACCCGACTACTACCGTATCGGGAATTGATTTTGGCTGGCTGCTACAGCCATTGTCCCTTTTTCCAGATGAGTGGCGTAGCCGGGAAGCACGGACCTGTGCAGGATCACGCCAACCATGGAGTCGCTCTCCTCACCACTTTGACACGTACGCAGGCGCATCAGCGACACCTTCTCTGTCATCTCCGTACAACAACGTATAGCATGATGCCGTGCAAAATACTTTTTAGAACGTATCCTCTGCTTCTCACGCATTGATGGATGACACAGATGCGAACTACCTATATTGCGCTCTGCATTCCAAGTGGCCAGCGATACGAGCAAATTTAGCCGTCAGGTACGTTTTCAAAGCGATGAAGTTTTAGGTGATTTGTCCACAGACCACAGAAATCAGAGGTTTTCACTGACTCTCATGGAAAATCGTGCGTCCGCGCAAGGGTCAAACCCAGGTTTCAAGAGGTTTGCATGCGGAGTATGAGTAACAGTGGCTTTCCCGTCCGTGTACCGCCGGAACGCACGGCAGAAGCTGGTGGCGGAGATAATCTGAAACTTCGGGCTATCCGGTGAGTAGCACGCATAGCATCTTGGATGTGAGGTTATACATGGTATAACCGTATAGCCCTGGGCGATTCATGTTCTACCTCTCAGTTCTACTGCCCGATAAGTCGTCACCATAATTGGCCCGTGTTCTTTGTGACATGTGAACATAATGTGAAAACGGAGTCTTTGAGGCTGTTATCTCGCAGAAGCGCTAACTACTTTGGCCAGGGAGCGCAGGTTCAGGTCAGCAGATGATGGTGGCAGGTCCATCGTGATAACAAAGTCGTCACGGAATGCAAGAACTGGATCCGTATAAAAGTAGGTGAAGAACTCCTGTCCCCTACCAATTCTTTCTAAACCAATCAAAGTCATGGTTCTCTCTGCCCATCGCTCTCCTCCAGAGTCTGTGGAGGCATCGCCCATCTTTTCTCCTCTGTCGTCTGCTTCCATGTCCCCTCTCGGGACGCCCCCTCCCTTGGAAGCAAAATTCCTTGCTCTTACCGCATATGATCGCCAAATCGATAACATAATATTCGACCTTGGTGATGTGCTATTCACTTGGTCTGCCAATACAAACACTTCCATCTCGCCCCAAACTCTACACTCCATTCTACGTTCTTCTACTTGGTTTGAGTACGAGAAGGGCAATCTCGACGAAGAAGAGGCTTATAGTCTCGTGGCTGCAGAATTCTCTCTAGATGTTTCCGAGGTTGGTGCCGCGTTCCATGCGGCGCGAAACTCCCTTCAGAGCGATCCTTCCATGGTCAACCTCCTCCATGAACTTAAACAGAACAGCGACATCCAGCTATTCGCTATGTCCAATATTTCTGCACCGGACTGGGAAGTTCTCCGCCATAAAGGTGGCCCAGAAGACTGGGCTCTCTTTGAGCACGTTTTTACGTCTGCCGCGGCGCATGAGCGCAAACCGAATCTTGGATACTTTCGCCACGTTCTGGAGTTCACCGGAATCGACCCTCGTCGTACTGCCTTCGTGGACGACAAGTTGGAGAACGTCGTATCGGCGCGGTCCTTTGGCCTCAAGGGCATCATCTTCACGTCATTTGACGAAGTCGCGCAGGAGCTGAGGACGTTGGTGCGGAACGCCATAATTGACGGGGAGCGATACCTGCGCGAGCACGCAAAGGAGATGAAGTCGATCACCAACACAGGTGTCATTCTTGAAGAGAATTTTGCGCAACTCCTCATCCTTGAGGCCACAGGAGATCCGAGCCTAGTCGACTACATCAAATATCCACGGCTAAGCAATTTCTTTAAATGTATGGCTCTGGTCTTTCGGTCGTCAAAAACAATGATTGACTGTTTACGCTAGCGGGTGGAGTTCTAACCACAAGCTCTTTCCCATTTGACCTCGATACCACATCTATCGCATGTACGGTGTCAAATCACTTATCCATGGAAGTGAAGAATGACATCATGGATGAGATTTTGACACTCAAAAATCAGGATGGCATCATCCAGACCTACTTCGACGTCACGCGTCCCCGAATTGGTACGTTTTTTTGATAGTGCCACGCGTCATATACCCATTCATGGGGATGAAATATACCAGATCCTATCGTCTGTGTCAACGTACTCACCTTTTTCTACGCTAATGGACGCGGCAGCGAACTTCGGGAGACTTTGAATTGGGTTCATGAAGTTCTGAAGAACAAAGCATACACGAACGGAACGCTCTACTACTACGGTCCTGATACCTTCCTTTACTTTCTCTCTCGCCTCCTCTCCGTATCCATCTACGCTCGTCTACGAATCGGCCCGCTATTTGCCAAGCGTATCGTAGAACACTTCGGCGCTGAGGGAGACGCGCTCGCGCTCGCCATGCGGATCTACGCCGCTGCCGTCGTCGATATATGTGATAGCCGGGACTACGAGCGGCTTGGAAAAATGCAGGAAGCGGACGGATCATGGCCGACGGGATGGATATACAAGTATGGTTCCAAGGATATTTTGATTGGGAACAAAGGCTTGACGACGGCATTGGCTATGTCAGCGATGCGAAATTACAAGGAGCTGGAACTTTGCTTGCGCTCGTTTGACTAGAGCCAGAGTTCTACATATGCGCGATTTGACCTTTTGACTCACTATGCGATAGGATGATCAGACACCAATCGGTGCCGGTGAAGATTGAGGATCCGTCGTTGTATTAAATTATTACATCTATATCAACATCATGTTTTACCATGATTTGGCGATGTGGCTGAGGCCACTTCATCAACCTGCACTGGCGCTAGTTACGCATCATCAATAATCAAAGCGGGGTAAGTTTTCACGAATGAACCAAAAGCAGTGATCTTAATTGTTGCCTTGGACCCATCTTGGTACATCGGTAGGCTCTGTCTGATACCCGCGTTCTTCTATCCATTCACATGCACTGGCAAGTTCAGAGTCTGACTTGCCCCCAAGTGCAATTCGATGGCGAACATGCTACATACTTTTATGGTTGTCAAGCGCATCGCCTTCCAAGTTGGCTACTGCATCATGCACTGAGACCGGAGTGCCAGTAATGCGGTTAATTCCCGATACGATAGTAGTTGGGTCTGTAGGGGATAGTTACAGCGGTTTTCAAAAGTCCAGGGAAAAACCAAAAAAAAAAGGTGGACGGCGGGGATTGCCGGGGAGGACCCCAGAGGTAGCTGAGAGATGTTTGTAATTAGCCGTAGTCGGAAGTTTTCCTTGCACACTCCATGTCGTCCCCAGCTCTGAAGGATGATAGTATTTCACAATTATTCTCAATCTCACTGACTGTCTATTTGGACATCATCAAAAAGAGTTCTGTGAAAGGGAAGACAACCACAAAGGAGCAGAAAGACATCAAGACGAAGGAACTTCTGTTTGCTCCTGACCCCTTGGACTACATCAAGTTTTTGGAAGCCATTCTACTCAAGCATGGTCTTGAACACTACGAGGTTATGGAGAAGAAACACTTTCCACTAAAATATGGCATGACGAAAACCAAAGCGTAAGCTTGTCACAACAGCAATCACAACTAGCGCTAACTGTTCTATTAGACAGCGGCTGACAGTGGCTGACTCGATTGATGTCGATAACGCTACCGACTACAAGGAGATGGTAAAGAAGATTTTGAACGAGAAGCCGACGATTGTAAAGCTTATTGTGGATATGCGACACGTCGAGAAGTTGCCGCGCAGCTCGAAGTCCTCTAGGAGCTCTGAGGACAACTCGTTGCGCTCCTCTGAGAGCCCCACAGTATGTATTTGGTGTTTTCCGGTGAGCTCGTTGGATGCAGCTAACATCTACTGTCGTTACAGGGAAAATCTACTAGTAAGCAGGTCAAGAAAGCCGATCTCGATAATCGTCTCGCACGATGGCGCTTGAAACTTATAAAAGTGCACAAGAACGAGAACGACGATGGCCTTACGTATATCGGCCCCCTTGGACCAATTGCTCTAACGCCTGCCATGGTGCGTGATTGGTGTCTCGCGCTGGTACGTTTTCGATTTTACACATCGTGTGGTCAGTACGAAAACTAATAACTACATTACTAGGAGGACAGCCTGGCAACAATCACCATTCCGCCAAACATCGAGTCGTTCAATGCTGCAAACAAGGCGCCAATTCTCCATCCCGCGCACAAGGCTGCTGTCCAGCCGACTCCAGTGTCTGCTGCCCCAGATATCACTGCTTTGACTTCGGTCATCTTACTACAAATGCTCGCTCAGATGCAAGGTCTTATACAATCGCCAACAGCTCCCACCCCGTGCACGCTTACACCCACCAATCCCACTCCACACACTCCCACTCAACAAGCAAACAGTGATGTTGCTGCATCACCACAAGTTCACGCTCCAACTCAACTTGCGCGCTATCTCCAATTCGCTGAGATCAATCTTGAAGTCCCACACGCATTATCATACCAAGCTGCGCTCGAACAGAAAGGAATCGGCCCTGACATCTTCAACGATTTTAGCGACAAATTCTACACTGATCTTGGCATCTTACCTGGTGATGTAATTCGCCTCAAGAGGGGTAGCGAGTCATGGTGGAAAGAACATCAAGCTGAAGTGAAACGAAAGCAAAGTGATACCTCCGAGTCAACCTCAGCTGCTGTGGAACCTGGCCAGCCAAGTGCTAAACAAGTGGCGTATGAGAAGCGGTATCATGGCGGAGGTGGCTGCCGCTTCTCTGGCCCACCGATGCGGAGTGAGGATGGCAATATGGATCCTGCTCACCTTGATTACAAGCTTTGGTACAAGTG